>JAUTDX010000788.1:0-116443 GCA_030844895.1 Ambrosia x helenae
GGCTTTAAACGAACCAAACGAATACGAACAACAACAAGGTCTTGTTTGTGATCATTTGTTAAGAAAATAACGTGTTCATGAACATTATGAACACTTGTCGAATGCGGTTTTCTGTCCATGTTCGTTTGTTAAGGAAATGACCGTGTTCGTGTTCTTTTGTGTTTATTTGTTAAAATTATGTGGCTGAAAAAACGAACACAAACAAACACAAGGAACGCAAACGAACACAGAAAAGTGTTCATGAATAAAACCGATCACAAATTAACACATATTAAATTTCGAATAAATCCACATTTTTTTTATCATAAACATTATCCACCCAAAATATACTAATGCATTTAAACCAAACATACTTGACATAATCTTGATCACAAAGTTTATCAGAAAATCATGTCTCATAAAAATACAAAGTTACTGTATTAAACTTGAAATTATTGTTTAATCCAAGTAAAATAAAAGTTACTCAAAATAGGTGAATTATCTATACTCTATACTATATATATATACACACACATCTATATCTATACTACTATATAATACACTAGCTTTTTATCCCGGGATTGTCCCGGGTTTAAAATATCTAATATAACTTAATAAAATATCTAATGTGACAACATAATTAATGATTTGCAAATACATGATTAATGAATAATAATAATAATAACAATAATAATATTATTATTATATTATTATTAATTTTAAACAAATTTCTGTCATAAGTTATCATATTTAAATATAAAAAAAAGGAATCTCTGCCTATGAAGTTATGTTTATCGTTTTGTGATTTATTAGTAGAGTAAAATCATATTGAAACAAAACCCCACAAAAATAGTTGTTTTTTTTTCTCCGTTTTTTATATAGCACTATGGTACTCGTTGAAAAGATAATAAAACGCTCGTTAATTTTGGTGTAATTTTTTTCTTTAAAAAAATCTCGTATATAAAAGATATAACGTTTAAAAGTTATGAGATGAAACATTAGAGGCGAGTGTCCCATGGTTGAAATATCTAATATAACATAATAAAATATCTAATATGACAACATAATTAATTATTTGCAATACATGATTAATGAATAATAATAATAATATTTATTTTAAAAAATTTCTGCCATAAGTTACATATTCAAATATAAAAAAAATGGAATCTCTGCTATGAAGTAATGTTTATCGTTTGTGATTTGTTAGTAGAGTAAAATATCTTTGAAAACAAAACCCACAAAATAGTTGTTTTTTTCTCCGTTTTTTATATAGCACTATGGTACTCGTTGGAAAGATAATAAAACGCTCGTTAATTTGGTGTAATTTTTTTCTTTAAAAAATCTCGTATATAAAAGATATTAACGTTTAAAAGTTATGGGAGGTAACATTAGAGAGAAAATTTAATTTTGTTTTTAAATTCTTATTTTTTCCTAAAATAATTATAATATATATAGATGTATTAAAAAAACTCAAAAATTAAAAAATCCTACATGATGCCACGTGGCACATTCAAGGAGGGGTTGAGGCCTCCATTGAATGCCACATCATCAAAGTTCAATTCTTTTATCTATAATCTATAATACATTATAAAGAGGGAGCCATGGGTAAAAATGTCCAAAATGTCAAAGTTAAGATGGCAACTTAAAAGTCACAAGTGTAATCCTCTAACCTTTACCACTTTTTTTCCTTTTATGCCCCTTGTATACAACCTTTTATGACAATAGTACAAAATACTAATGCAATGCATCCCAACATGTGTTTGCTCTACCCTTGTGACCGAAACCGTCCATTAAAGTCGGTATCCACCTCCACCAAAAAATCACATATATAGGTTATCATCATTTTCGAACAGATTGGTAAGCCTATTTGTAACCTAACTTTGCTTTACTGGTTTTTTATTCATTTTAATAAGGCAATTTCAAACCCTTACTTTGGCAAATTTGGATTGATTCAGAAATTTCAAACCCTTACTTTGGCTTCTTAATTTGTTAATTTGGATTAATTCAGATGTGCATTTCCATTGAATTATTAACCGACATAAGTCCCACTACACTTATCTTGATTATTGTTTTTCATTTTCAATTAAAGATGATTGCATATGTATTTTCTTTCAAGATTTTTTAAGATATTAAGGTCAAAATGTTTGCTTTATTTTTAAGGTTTAAAAAGCCTTTGAAGTGCTTATATTCTTCTATTCTTCGTTAAATGTTTGCTTTATTTTTTAAGGTTTATCAAACTACCTGTTGCTGTAGTGGGTTTTAGGTTTAGAACTGAAAGGAGCAGGCTCACTAATTAGAAAATCCAGAACAGTTACATATCCCAGATTTAGTGTGGGTTATATGTTTGAAGCAATTACTATGGAAATAAAATCACAACATGCACTTATTATTTTTTGTTACATTTGTTCTTTCCTTCTAAAGGGGGTGTTACTTTAGCAACAAAAAAAAAACAAACTTTTAGACATCTGCTATTATTATTTTTTTGTAGTACTGGCAGTGGAGGTTATTGATGATCACAAATCATGATAGAATTGGGAAAATAGGAATTTGAATCATCCCTGGGTTTTTCAGTCTGGAAGATGTTGTGATGGTCCTTAACAAAATTGTCTATGGTGGAAATTGTTGATTTGTAAATATAAACTTATCTATATTTGTTATTTATGTTTTTATTATGTAAAGTTGAACATAAGTACTCTATATTAGTTTATGTATGTATTAGTATGTAATGTTATAGGATACTTTAGTATAAAGTTAGTAAGTAAACAAATGGGTCAAAACTACTCGACAAGATTGAAGGATGAGGCTGCATACTTCTGTTTGGAGTCTACACCACAAGGCTGCAACTTAAATATACATTCGAATCAAGAACAGGAGCAAAGCAGAAGGATACAAACTGTTTCGAAGACTGAAGACATACAAAAAGGACCAAAATACCCTTATGGTTGTTATAGTTATCTTGGCGCCAAAAGGGAAACAAACCGGTGGGACTTAAAGAAACAGTTATTTTGGAGGGACACAACGGTTTCAGAAAGAAACACAACTCTTCGAAACATATATATACAACAGACATGACACAATTGACCGTTTATCAAGATTGTTCATAATCACAATCCTTTGTAGAAACAAAAACTTCCAGAATTCTTGTGTCATAACAGTTAGTTTGTATCAAACATTCAATCATTCGTTTATAATATCAATCATTTCTAGTTTGTGTCTATCATATTTCGTTTATACTTTGATTAATCCGCTGCATAATCTGTTCTTGGGGCCAACAAAACTGGTATCAGAGCAAGGTTTTTGTGGTTAAAGTTCATTCATTCGATTATCATTTCTGTGTCTGTGTTCAGTTCTTCATCATCACTGTGTCACATATTCATTAATCGTTATTAATTCTGTCAAATCTTTCTGTTCTGTCATTCGAAGTATACCATAAATAAAGTCTGTTTTAATTCTTCTGTTTCTGTCATATAGTTAATAATCAGAAGTCAAGTCTACCATATCTTGTCTCAATTTTGGAAGTCTGTTTTTGTTTATCAGAAGTTAAATCATTTCAAATCAAATCATTAGTACCATTCATTCGGTCTTTTATTTCTGTTTAGTCGATACCACATAAAGTCTTACTATTTCTTGTTTCCGAACATACATCCTACACTTCCAAACTTTCTGAACATAACACAATCATGTCTGAAACATCTGGGATCTCTTATATGGGACCAAGGCCACAATATATGGCCAAATTCAGACAAAAGAAAGAAAGAAAGGCGGCACTAAGAAGAAGAGGAATTGAAACAAGAAAATGTTATTATTGCAAACAACCGGGCCATCTTATTGGAGTTTGTGGCATCAAAGAAAGAGACGAGGGTGCACAATTAATTAGAGATGCCATAAACACCGGGATATCATATTATCCAGAAAAATCGTTCGGATGGTGAAGAAGAATACATTCTCAAAGGGTCGGATATCGGCCTATGGAAGGATATGTGGTATGTTAGTCCTAATCTCAAAATCATATAGCGGTAATCTAGATTTCTTTCTCAAACTTAAGAAATCTTTCGGTGTTGAGAGTAGGATTAAAAAGGAATTATATTCATTAGAGGGATTGGAATAGTTAGTATTTCGTTGAAGATCAACACTTGATCATACCTAATGTATTCTATTCAACCGATCTAGAGGATAACATACTAAGTCTCCCTCAACTAATACTACAAGGTTTCGTGGTTAAGGTTGAAGGAAACTTTTGTATTGTTGAAAACATGTTCAAAAACGAAAGCATGCAATTCCGTTTCATAGAAAATATTAGTGAGTCAAAGGAAGACATATCGAACATGTTGGAAAACGGGGAAGCGGACCATAATAGGATGAAAGATGACTATTTAAATGGTTATTTTGAATCCATTTCTGCCGAGGCCGATTCCAATATGAAACAAGTCGATGATGTCATTAATAGTATAAACATTGACTCACTCGAAAAGTGCATTGAGTTGTTGGACATCATACATGACATGGAATTCCCTTGGGCACATAGAAACATCCTTAAAGGACCATTCATACAAATGGTTTCTTGGTTTCTAAAAGAATTCTTGGGAATAACCAATAGACCGATCCCTCCAAGGTTTGAAAACGGAAAGCATGTTGAATTGTATGATTTATACATAATGGTACAAAAGGAAGGTGGTCACAAGCGTGTTTCAATGTACAATATATGGGTTGTGATCGCTAAGGAGTTAGGATTTGACTATGAGGACAAGGATATGATGCGAATCTTGTATGCTCAATACCTTGATGTATTAGATTGGCAATACCTAGTTCATAAAAATGCCCGAAAAACAGCCGCAAATATGGAAAAAGAAAGGCAAGAACATAGTCAAGTAAGAAGGAT
The DNA here is from genome assembly GCA_030844895.1 of Ambrosia x helenae. NCBI lineage: Eukaryota > Viridiplantae > Streptophyta > Magnoliopsida > Asterales > Asteraceae > Ambrosia > Ambrosia x helenae. The sequence goes on from JAUTDX010000788.1 coordinate 4,859, forward strand.
AAATACAACACCAAACATGTCAATGGATGCATCATCATCAAGCAAAAGTGTAAAGCCGAATGAAGAAGATTATGCTCTATACATGGGAGGTGATTGGAGGGCAACAAGAGATACATGAAGCGCAGAAATGTGGACTTCACTCAAGCCGAAAAGGCCCTCAAAGAAGCTATTGAAACATTACCTACAAGTCCCATGAGCCCTAGTTATATTTAGGGGCGAGTGTTGATTTGTAAATATAACTTATCTATATTTGTTATTTATGTTTTTTATTATGTAAAAGTTGAACATAAGTACTCTATATTAGTTTATGTATGTATTAGTATGTAATGTTATAGGATACTTTAGTATTAAAGTTAGTAAGTAAACAAATGGGTCAAAACTACTCGACAAGATTGAAGGATGAGGCTGCATACTTCTGTTTGGAGTCTACACCACAAGGCTGCAACTTAAATATACATTCGAATCAAGAACAGGAGCAAAGCAGAAGGATACAAACTGTTTCGAAGACTGAAGACATACAAAAAGGACCAAAATACCCTTATGGTTGTTATAGTTATCTTGGCGCCAAAAGGGAAAACAAACCGGTGGACTAAAAGAAACAGTTATTTTGGAGGGACACAACGGTTCAGAAAGAAACACAACTCTTCGAAACATATATATACAACAGACATGACACAATTGACCGTTATCAAGATTGTTCATAATCACAATCCTTTGTAGAAACAAAAACTTCCAGAATTCTTGTGTCATAACAGTTAGTTTGTATCAAACATTCAATCATTCGTTTATAATATCAATCATTTCTAGTTTGTGTCTATCATATTTCGTTTATACTTTGATTAATCCGCTGCATAATCTGTTCTTGGGCCAACAGAAATAAGGTAAATGAGATATTAATTGTGTAGAAAGAAATACACAACCACCTTTGGATACAAAGACATGTGTAAGTGGAGATATATATATATTATAAAGCGCAAGTGGAGTTGCAGAAAAGACAGACAGATTTATTGACTAGGTTAATATAAATGGGCAGAGGGTAATTTGGTGATTAATAAGTATTTGAAAGTTCTTTTATTCTTTTAAAGATATAATGGATCATTTTCATGGCCCAAAAGAATGACTAGAGGTTTAGTTCTTCCTTAATCTCCTTGATAAGGTTCATGATCCGCAAATTATGCCAAGAACAATAACGAGACGATGTGAACTTGTTTTGAGTTCTGATACATGTCAGCCAGGTAATTAATATAACTTTCTCCTTGGTATTGTAATGCCATATTGCTTCTTTTTTTTATTAAACAATATAAAAATGAACAAAAATATATAAAATTGACAACACACACATGTATGTAGGTGAAGAAAGATTGGATGCTATACCAGAAGAATCTGAGTTAGAAAAAGAGATTGCTTTTAAACTGAGACTCCCTTCATTAAAGAAAGACCATAGCTTCTTGAAGGTTAGACATGATGAATAATGATTTGTTTAACACTATACAACTACTAACCATTTGAGAGATTAAACTAAATTTACAGATCATCAAATCTCTCCTCATCTTTATCATCATCAACTCTTGGGCTCCTAAAGGCGATCCACTGACGTGTTTGGTAAAATTAAGAAAGACTTTAGCTAATGCTTGAGTTGGTGGCAAAGTTTAACTAGAAAATATGTAATGCAATTATTTTATTGTCTTATTCATAAAATTAAGATACCAAGTTCATTATACATGCTCTTGTAACACAATGTTCCTTACTGATACGATCTCTAAACGAAATTCCTCACTACTTTTAATTCCTCATAAAGAACATAACGTCTTTAAAACTGCTTCAATAATGAAGTTTGGTCAAGGTAGTTTATTTTTTCTACCTTTTGAGTTCAAAAATTAAAATAAATACCCGCGGCAACGCGCGGGCATTACTACTAGTTATAAGTTATAGATTCTAGATGGGCAACAAGGTAATTTGCTCTCTTTTTTAAGATGACACATGAAGAGTTTTATGCTTTACACCTAAAATGTCATGAAAAACTTTCCAATACTACTATATAATACATTCTAGATGGGCAACAAGGTAATTTGCTCTCTTTTTTAAGATGACATATGAAGAGTTTTATGCTTTACACCTAAAATGTCATGAAAAACCTTTCCAACACTACCCCTATTTGCAAACTGACTTGTACATTACATAGTCTCCTCCATTAATGCTATAAAATTGACAAAAGAAAGTATACTATAATACCATCGAATATGTGCTTTAATTGGTGAACTAATATAAATATAAAATAAATAAAACAAATAACTGACGAATTTACACGTGTAGCAAGATATATAATCTTCTTTTTATTTTATATACTTTTATAGTATAGTAAATGTGATCAATGGGTTCTTATCATGAATGAAAACATGATTATGAAGGAGTCTCTTCTTTTTATTTTATGATTATTCACACATCCTCAAATATGGAATCTAAATCGTTTTTAAACCTTCAATTTCGTGATAGTACATTACATAGTCTCCTCCAGTAATGCTATATAATTCACAAAAGAAAGTATACTATAATATCATCTTATATGTCCTTTAATGGTGAACTAATATAAATAAAAAAATAAATAAAACAAATAACTGACGAATTTACACCTGTAGCAAGATATATGAGTTCTACTTTAGATTATAAATCATTTAAATAAAATAAAAAATAAAAACTATGGGTAGTTTAACACAAAAAATTAACAATGAACTTAAACACTAAATAAATGAAACTTAATGAGAAGATGCCTTTCTTTTCCTCTCATATTCGTAAGCCATAAACCATAACTTCCTTGATAATTATTTGTTTTATGTCCATCATTTAAGAAAGGAAACTGGTCGGTTCTTTATCATTATTATTATTATCCTCAAACCATTAAAACCTCTTATTATATGTATTCCTTTTGACATCATCACTATTGCCTTCCAAATCTCTCATTCAAGCAAACCCTTTCAAAGAACTCCCTAAATTTAGATTGGCTGTCTCCATTTGGATAGGCAAGTCGTTTCCGTAAATACCACCGCATCGCCAACACCACACCTTCATTTGGATAATAATAATCTATGTTCTAGGTAACAATCCAAACTCTGTAACTTTGTTTTATAGTAAACTTGAAAAGAAATTTTTGTAGTAACAGCTACCAAGTCATTCCTTTAATTTATTATTAAATTATTTGTGAAGCAGTTAAATAATATATGTATCGTTTTGCCTTAAAGTAGGATAATATTTTTCACATACTTTGTGTTGTATTTTACATTTTTTGCTGCTGTTCCACAGTTCACATGACAACATGTTCTACAGATGGTTCTTCTTTACTTAAAAACTAGAGTTAATGATTCAGTTAAATGGGAGGAAACGATATGTTTAGATAAATTTGGACATGGTTTTAATACATGAGAGGAAAGTCAGGAAACATTATATTTTTAATAATACTCAACGAATGATGTGTAAATGTAATGCTTTCTAAACTTTATATAGCTATTTTTTTTTACTTAAACTACATGTTTGTATTTAACATGCTAGAGGAAAACCTAACAACAACCTAATTGTCCTTAAAAGAATTATAAATTGAAATGTATGATGTGTACAGAATGTTGGATGGTCATAAAAAAGGAACAGGAGATGAGAAGATAAATGGTCAGTCACCGTTAACTTGTAACTGACGAGTCAATTCAACTTATTTAACGTGATTCATTCATCATCAAAGCAATTAAATAAAAACCTATCAGAACACATCTATTTAAAGACCCAAAAACCCATAACCAAAACTTCATTCCATCGAACCTCTCTGTTTCCTGCAGACCGAAGTCTGGCAACAAACCACAACCACCTCTATTCCGATCCGTACGTAGTACAACTACCTCTGCCTGCGACCACAACAGAACACCGAGCCAAACAACAACTACTTCCGACCATTACCCACAAAGTCTCTGCCACCGTTCGACACAACTTCCAACACCACTCCTTTGAATGATTCGAAGCACTAACTCCCCTCGCGACTCTAGGTAACACAACGATCTGTTTGTCTTTTACTTTTTGCAAGTCCGTTTAAGAATGTTTAACGTGTTTAAATTTCATGATTTCAAATGTCTGTGTATAGTTGTGTTTATTAGGTTTTAGCAAGAAGAAAAGTAAAGAAAAAGATTGAGTTCAATTATCTTAAGTTTTTTGGTGGGTGATATGGTTGTGTTGTGTGCATTAATTTTAATCTCAGATTGTCTAGGTGTATATATATATAATAATAATATATTATATTGTATTGTATGGGTAATATATGTGTGTGTGTGTTTGTTGGGTTATTGAATGAAGGAAAGAAAGAAGAAATAAACAAGCAAAACCTACAAAATGAAGAAACTATATTTCCATATTACATATAATATATTATATATGTTGTTTGTGTGAATTTTTGTTATATGAAGTTTATTTACTCTTGTACACTAAATATTTGAGTTTTATATATAGAGTAAATTTTGAATTAATATATGGTCAATATTTGACATTTGGCAAAATAATATTTAAAAAATATTAAACACAAACATCTCTGATTGTTATTTTAAAATGGTTTATTATACTTATACTAAGACTAAGTTGTTAAATTTCGTTAGGAAAATGAAAAGAGTAATAAGTGGAATTCAAGCAAACAAAAGTGAAGCCCCAAAACCACTAAAGGAAATTGCACCTGGTAAGGCGATGGGAAAAAGTAATCAATGGTTATTTAAAAGAAAACCCGAGTTAGAAATTGAGATGTTTTAGAATATTTCTCAAAATTAACCGGATCAACCGAAAGATATTGTAGGTTGGAAGTTTGATAGTGATAGAAGGATATTCGTGGTTAAACGAATGAAATAAATTATTAAATATTTCAAAATTAAATTTGAGCTATAAACTCTTCTCAGCTGGAATATCCAAGATTTGGGCAAGTTGAATTGATTGATCCTTCAAATGATTATGGCTCAAATTTAGTTTTTGAGGCATGATTTAGTAGACATGCATCTCTCTGAGGACATGGTCGAGGATAGGGCTTCATGGAGGCACATGATCAAGGTTAAGGATTAGTAGGGATGGTTTGGGTGCTTTAAGGGGCATGTTGTATAGCAGCGTGGTCTAGGAGTTAGGTTAAGGATTATTAGGGATGGTTTGGTTGTATAATAGCATGGTCTAGGAGCTAAGACTCTGTCTTGCACTGGGGGTGGTCCCTATGGGGGACATATATTTGAGTGCTTTATGGGGCATGTTGTTTTTTATGGCATATATATCTTTATTTTTACTACGTGACGGGTTTTTTTTTTCGATTGTTTGTTTTCGAGCCGGTGGTCTCTCTGGAAGTAGCCTCTTTATCTGAAAGGATAGGGGTAAGGCTTGCCTACATCCCACCTCCCCAGACCCTATTACTAGCTTTGCTAATTATGGGATTTACTGGGTAAGGTTGTTGTTGTTGTTGTTGTATTTCATTCGTTAACCACGAATATCCTTCTATCACTATCAAACTTCCAACCTACAATATCTTTGGTTGATCCGGTTAAATTTTGAGAAATATTCTAAAACATCTCAATTTCTAACTCGGTTTTTCTTTTAAATAACCATTGATTACTTTTTCCCCTCGCCTTACCAGGTGCAATTTCCTTTAGTGGTTGTGGGGCTTCACTTTTGTTTGAATTGATTAATCCTTCAAATGATTATGGATTACGGTTTGTTGAAAATTTAATTAGAAAAGAAATTTTTCAAGTTTAAGGTGTTTAAACCGCATGTCGTTTATATATAGATGTAAAAAATTATTGATCCCTCAACTGAGAGAGAAAATATGTGGGGTTAAACGTTAATCCAACAAAAGTTGTGTGAAGAATTTAAGATTCCCAAATAACTCTCTTCATGCTTGCAAAATTCCAGAAGTTGGTACTATGATGTTTCTACTGGAGAGGCTGTTATAGAAAGGAATTATCTTCCAAAAATCTGAATGTTAGATCCAGTTGATCTTTTTTATGTTTAATATTGGTGAATTAAGGTTTTTACAAGATAACAATATAAAATGCGTAGCAGAAATTGACTTCCATAACGAAGCTTTGCTATTAATTAGAGTTGTTAGAAGGGCTTTAAAAATTAAAGGATGATGCAACAGAGGCTCAAAAGAGAATTGATCGTTGATATGATAATTAAGGCTTTAATAACAAACAAGCAGACTGTTGTATTCATAGCTCAACTCTTGTTGGAATGATTTTGGTTGCTTAACTTTTGCCGGATGCATTGACAATTAGTTAATGATTTTGGTTGTTTAACAAGTAAGGAATACATTGATGCCTGCATAATTGATGTTTTTTGTTGTTACAACTTTCATGATTCACAAATATAACTGGTGTTTAAGGCATGTCAGGTTATATTATGCTCACTAAAAAGCATTGGTGAAACTTGCCGATGTAAATTGCAAAATGTCGACCCCGCTACAACGCGCGGGTTCACACTACGGTATCCTGATCACATAAACTAATTTTGTACCAAACCTACATGTAGGGGCTCGCACGAAACATATTATTACTTAGGTACTCTAACCAATCGACATAGATGTCACTTTTCTTTCCTCGCCATTTTGATGAAGCTTCAAATCAAGCAGAATCAACAGTGAGGCGATCAACAAAATGCAACAGCCAAACAACGTACAACCCCGCTACAACGTGCGCTAGTATCAAAAAAGAAATAGTAGGTACAACTAGGCCATGAACAGCCAACCATCGCACTGTAAAAAAATGGATAGGTTCTATCTATGGTTAGTGAGACCCCCTAAAAATGTCTGCTAAATTCATCGAGTTGTTCCAAAGATTCAAAACGGCCGATGATTATTGGAATTCCTTGTCGGTTCCCTGTGAAATACTCATTTCGTTGAGGGTTTCAAAACCTATCGTAAGCTAAACCAACGCTGACGAAATAATCAACCCGCAATGAATAGGGAAGGTATAGTAATGCTATGAAAGACCCAGTAGCGAATACTCGTAATAATTTCATCAAAAGAACATTCTCCTCTACTTCCAGACATGTTGAGCTCCACATATTCTTGTACATTCAAAAGTGGATCAATTCCGTAAAAGATTGGATCAGTAAATGTAAATTCACTAATAAAAATCTTTGCAAGATCGTCAATATTGTACCGAGGGCGTCTTTAGAGTATACTGAATCAGTATAGCTATCCTTCTTCTCACACAACAATGCACTTTCAATCAGTATTGGAAAGAGGAGCTAAATAATATCTTTCTTCCGTTACTTGTTGTTTGTCGATGTAAAATAATGTCCTATTCAATAGAAAATTATTGAATTGAAAATAAGAAATTTCTCGCCATTATGAGTTTAGGGCTATAAATTAAGGATCATGTAAAATGTGAATCTGATAAGTTAGTTTCTAATAATTCATGAAATTGATTAAAATATTGCCGCAATTGTAAGTAGATTTTAGATCTTGTTATTCATAGTTGTATAGGCGTTTTTTTGTTGGAATATTTTTTTTTTCTTTAAGATTCAATAGAAAATTATTGAATTGAAAATAAGAAATTTATCGCCATTATGAGTTTAGGGCTATAAATTAAGGATCATGTAAAATGTGAATCTGATAAGTTAGTTTCTAATAATTCATGAAATTGATTATAATATTGCCGCAATTGTAAGTAGATTTTAGATCTTTGTTATTCATAGTTGTATAGGCGTTTTTTGTTGGAATATTTTTTTCTTTTAAGGAATTGGTTAGTCGTCCAGTAACAAGTAAGAATTGGTAAATTGATTCCATAAATGAAAAAGAAAAACGAATGAAATAATTGGAATCACTAATTCATGCATTGTTGTATTAGATCGAAATATGAAGGTTCTTTGTTGACCTAACTATGACCTAGCTACAAAGAGGCAGATTTCTAATATGGAAAGATACAAGATAAAATTTCTAAAACAAAAGATAATAGAAATGACTAGTCTTAGAATATAGTTGAAGCAAAACACCTATATTTTTTCTTTAGTTGATTGTGTGATAACTTTTTGTTCTCAATCATTCAAGATATTATATGAGTGCACCTATTACGTAATCTAATTAGTTAAAAAGAAATTAAAATTTTTATAAGATTACCGTTTGCTCTAAAATAAATCTATCAATGGGAATTTTTAAGTACTTAAATTAAAAAATAAAAATTTAAAACCCTAATGAACTATCGAACACAACAAACATAAACGAACATGTTATGGCACGCTTAGGAACATAAATGAACGAACGCGCCATGTTCGTTGTTTAACTAAACGAATGTAACTTCTTGTTTGTGTTCCTTCATTTATTACACGAACGAACACAAACAAACTTTCTGCCGAACAGTTCACGTTCACGAACTGTTCGCTGAACGTTTGGTTTGTTTACAGCCGTATCGTAATTGTATACGTATTTGAAACTTACGTGACACCTTTTTACCGAAAATTAGGAATAGTAAAACTAGTAAAAAAACCTATATCCGCTCGGGATAGCAGCAATGACTTCGGCATAAGGTTTTGTCAATTACATATATATTTGCAGTTTAATTATTAGGTGTTTATAGTTTCATCAATTGTTTTGTGAAGCTTGTCTTGATTATACTCGTATTTTCACAGCCGAAGTATGGATGTTTCAAAAAGAAAGCAGGCTTAACAGCTTATGTATATATGGATCTTTTCAAAGCAGATTATTAATTAGGATGCTTACGAGTTTGACTTTGTATATACATTTGTAGTTTCAGCTTGGACCAGACTGGATGTTGTTCAAGTAACTTAAGAAGATGTCATTATCGATCCTTAGCTGTTCTGGCGGTAACCGTATCGGTTGCCCCTGAAGACAAAGTCATATGTAATCGCGCAACGCGATGATAAAAGCCACTAAATTTAATTTATTTCCAATGTTACATTTTCCTTCCAAAATAATTTATAAGTGAAAACTATTAAATGTCATGTATTACGTATCAAATTAATTTTCAAATGAAAAAAATTTACCAAATTTTGATTGGGTATTAATAGAAATATCATTAAAAATAAAAAATTACGAGTGATAATATAAGTAACGTACGTCAAGGATTTTAAATACCAAGAACCGGAAGAGTTTCTACAAAAACTATTAAAATGGCATTTATTACGTATCAAATTTTGTTTTATTAATAGAATTCCATTAAACAACAATAAATTACGAGTGATTATATAAGGAGCTTACGTCAAGTATTTTTAAATACTAAAAACTACGAATTGTAGAAGAGTTCTTTACATCAAATATGGAGAAGGTCATTCCATTCACTATTGTTATCATCTCCGCATTACTAATCAGCACATGTAAGTCATTTATTCTGTGAGACTTCCATTTTTTTATATTTCATGATATTATATTATATATATAACACATATATACTAATTTAAAGAAGTATAATTCACCATCAATTTTTGTTTATATTTGAGCACGTAAAAGTATGAGAATTGATGGTATATAAAGTAAAAATAGAGACTGCTTGATATATGTAAACTTTTATCCAAATAAACGTATTCTTTTATCCATTTTTAGTTTCATTGTGTAATAGGTCTGTAAATTTGACATAGTTTTTTAAATATTATGTTAATGTATTATATATGATTTAAAAAACAATTGTATCAACTAGTAAATAAAAACTTAAAAAAGAAGGTACATTAACGACTTAAAATTTTTTTGGATTAACAACAATGACACTTTATATATTATTTTTGATTTGTTATTGCATATATTTGGTTGAGTTGATAACAAACTGCATTTTATTGACATGCAGTTGGCGGTCTTTCGCATGCAGCCGAAGATGAGCAACCATGCGTAAAGAATTCTTGTTTAACTGGGCAATCTAATCTTAAGATGACTATATGTCCTCCCCCCTCATGTCAAGTTCATGAGAATTGTGCCCAATATTGTTATCCGAATCCTCAACCCTTTTGTAAACAGGGTGTATGTTGTTGCTGGTAAACATGTGTTTAATTTGTGATTTACTAATGATGAATTCCAAGAAAATTCTTATTTAATTTCTTCAACTTTCATTATTTAGATGGTTGAGCTATTAGTACTTTCTCTATACTTATTTCCACGGTTTCATTTGACTGTCATATCGGTTTAGTTACTATGTTAACGAATATAAAACTATATTACAATGATAATCAAGGCAAATACTAATGAATCTCATAATACAAGTCACACAATAGAATTAATTAATTAATAAACATGAATTGGATATACTATTTTCTAGTAAACGGCACTGCTTTTTCTATATACAAACTTTGTTGATTTGTGTTTCTAAGTCACCAGTGCGGATCGAGGACCCAAAAGGGTTCACATTCCTGTGGTCAGATTTCTCACAAGCAAAGGTTATAAATTTCAACTCGGTTCGAGTGAGGCTAGGTCGGGTCGGAGCACATAACAAAATGATATCATTATAAAAATACATGAACATTAGACAAGGTTTTTGAGCCTAAAGCGAATTACAAAATGTGCTCCTTTTTTGTTAAAAGAATTTTTTTTAACCTAAAACGAGTTCGTTATAGAGTTTGGTATCTTGTGAGATGGTAGGTAACGGGTCCAAAAAAACCAATGCCAAATATACAATTACACTAACAAATTTATTGTAAACACAATATTTGAATTCATTTAACTAGCTAGTAATACGATGTGGGAAAAAAGGCCCTAAATTGTAGTGGCGGATTTAGACAAAATTTTTATGGGTAACGTCCAATTTTTTTTTTTCTTTTTACATACTTTCAATCAATTGGTGGTCACCCGAGACCGTGGAGTGATATGCTGTGAAAACAGCTCGCTTCCGTGTCGCTTGGATTTTAGGCCACACGAAGAGGTGAAAATCCATAAATTCTGGCTAAGTTCTTTGGACGTCCCGAGGCCAGTAAGGAACCTTCTTCCCGTGGTGGGAAGAAGGATTTTGCGTAGAAAGCTCTAACGAGCTTGAAACATGACTCGCTTGTTTATTAAGCCTGGGCACGAGCTTTTTGTACAAATACCTTTAGGCTCGTGAGCCTAAACGAGCTTGGGTTCGGCTCGTTTACACCCCTACATTTAATGATAATAATTCTAAAGAAATAGTTTCTGATAAGATTGACAATATAAATAATAAAGTCTATTTAAGTAATATTTGGGCTTGAGTTTAGAGTTAGGATTCTGGGTGTGGCCTTAAAATCATTGAAATTTTAAGATTTAAATGGTAACGTGGTAACGTAATTTGAAAATGTTGGACTTTAAATATTTTGAGGGGTAACGAAAACAAAAGTTCAGAGACATCGTCATACGAAAAACGTTAAAAAGAAAAAAAAATTCTACTACGCGAGAGAAGTTGAGGGGACGCTACCCCTCCATATATGGTGAGTCCGCCACTGCTAAATTGGCTTTGTAGCACATATCAACAATTTTATCAAACTAATTAGTTTTTTAACATTGAGAGAATGACAACCAACTACCAGCAAAATGTTGCACAAGTCATCTCTAAAACCGAATGTTTATCTCCTAAAATTCAAAATGTAGTGTAACATAAATAGTGTTAGGATCTGAGTTTGATTTGTTATGAAAGTTTAAGTAATGGAACAGTAAATGAATGAATAATAATGGAAAGTGCATCGGAATTGTAAACTTTAATTCATAACAAATAGGACAATTGTTTTTATATCAAATACTATGCAAAAGTCATCACGATTACAAGTATAAGATTACAACTCTCCCCCTCAGCCTGATTACTCAGAAACTTTGTTTGTGTAAGAGAATGTAAGAGCGATAAATAGAACAGTGCAGGCACTGTTCTATTTATAGACAAACGAAAGCTCCGATGACCTAAGACTGACGTCACCTAGACAATGACAGCTAACTAACATAACAACATAAAACATCTGCTAAGAATAACTACTGTTACATTGCCTAAACTTCTGATGAGAGAAACTCTGTTGGCTTGAACATCTGTTGGAGCCTAAGTGTTGTTGGCTCCAACAGACCTTGTATCTCTTCTCAGCACTTTGCCTTGTTTCTTTATCAGCACTTTATCTATCAGTGGTTTCTTCAATCAGTAACAGTTTTGTCCGGCAACAGTTTGGTATCAGCAGTTAGAGTCATCAGTCGTTTAGGAGGATACTTGAATCAAAATACTGTTTTATTGATAATCAGAAGTGTAGAATGTTTTGGCTTTTCATCATATGTTCTTTTCCAGGTCAACAGAGCCAACAATCTCCCCCTAGAACAGATGATGCCAAAACTCATCTTTATTTTTGATCTTTATTCCTCATCAGACTTTCTCTTATTCGTCCTTTTAATTGTAGTTCAAAGTCAAAAGAGAATATGTCATCAGCATCCCTTTCTAGCTCTAAATTCAGCAGGTCTTGGAGATCATTTGCATTCAGACTGTATGCATCATTCATGCTGAGCTTTTGAACCTTTCCATCTGATCTGAGCAGAGTCAATTCATGGTTGTCTTTATTGGCCTTCCATTTTAGAATTTTTTCAATCAGAGGAATTTTTGGTCTGCAAGTTTATTTTGGATGAGTTTGGTGATGGATGTCTCCCTATGATTTTTCTCAGCTCTTCACTGATGGGATCTGAAAAATAATGAACTTGATTGAAGATCCCTTCCTTCACAAATGTCTTAGCAAACTTCTTCTGATCTTCTTCAGACATCTATTTCTGCCTTTTGTGTTGTCTTCTAGCAGCAATGGAGACATCAGATTATGGAAGTAAGCTTTCAAAGGAAAGAGTCTGATGAGATCTCCTAACATCTTCATCATCAGGGTAAACTGGTTTTTTGGGAAGAGTTGGATTAGTCTTTCTTTGTTCTTCCAGCTTCTTATAAGTCTCAACCAACCTTAACTCAGACCATTTTGATACAGACTTTATTTCACCATAGTTAGCCTCAACCAATTCAGCTCTCATTCTCTTGAACGTTAAAGCTCTAACAAGGTCTTTGCCTTTTCTGAAGTCAGGAACAAATGCTTTTTGGTTAGGTTGCTTGTTCAGCTCTTCAATCCTGTTTAATTCTTCTTTCAAAGCCTGAATGGTCCGGCAGTGAAGTGTTTTCTGTTGGCTTTGTAAGGTTTGGCAGCCATAATCTGATCCAGAAGAGATTCTCTGACCAACTTTACCATTTCACCACTGATGGGCTTGTTAGACATGGACTTGCTTAGGTACTTAGCAAAGTCTTCAATCCTGCTTAACTTGCTAAGTTCTGATGAATGGATGCCATGAGCAGTCCTGTCATCTTTCCCTTTGCATTTCTCTTTGATGATCAAGTCAGTCTGCTGTACTTTCTACTTTAAATACTTATCAAGATTTTTGGGCTTAGGCAGACTCAGACTTGCAAGATACGTGAAATATAATAGTGATGGATCCGCAGTATTGTAGAATGATTGAATTTCCCCCTTGATTATGTCAAGCTCAAGGGGATACTGAGCTGCCAATGGAATTGTGGAAGATGGTGATTTGGTGGTGGAAGGATTGGATGTGAATTGTGAAGTGTGTGGTGAAAAAGATTGAAGTGGAATGGCTAGAATAGGTTGAGATGATGATGGTGGTGGTGTGGTTTCTATGTTCTCATCTTGTACAACAAAGGTGGATTTCCTTTTCCTTTTGTACAAAATGGTTGGTGATGGTGGTGATTGAGGTGTGTTAACATCTGTTGGCACTTGTTTAGTACCAGCAGATGTTTGAGGTGGAGTAGATGGTGTGGGTGTTAAGGTCAGGGCTAATGCAGTGGAGGTGGTTGTGGTGGTTGTTGTGGTAATTGGTTCAGTGGTTGTGTTGGTGGAAGCAGCAATAGAGGTTTTAGTTCTTGAATGTGGCTATCTGACATGCTGAGCAGGCCTTTTCTTCCTTTTAGAAGTACCAACATTGTCTTTTTCCTGCTGTTCTAACTCTTTCCTTTTGGAAAGGTTTTCTGCTTTTGTTTCCAAAGTTTCAGCCCTGATTTGTTTAGCCTGAGCAGGCTTTTCAGCTAAGACATTTGCAGATTCATCAACATGCTTTGCCTTGTCAGTTTTGGCAGCTTCAGCAGTGGTTTTGAAAGCAGACCCTTGTGCAGGCTTTTGAGCAGACTTTTCGCCTTTTTTGAGATGGTGGAATCCCAAATGGATCCAGCTTTGGAAGTCTATCTCGACCACTCTCCCCCTTTTTGGCATCATCTGCAGTGAACTCATTGTCATCTTCATCTCTTAGAATAGTTGTGGGGGCAGAGCCAGTGGTCTTCAACAAATGATCTTTTATGGCTTTAATGTCTGCTTGGGTGTTATTGAACCTGACATCAACCATATTCCTGATCATTGTCATGTATGTTTCTTCGGTTTGATCTGCTAGTTTTCTATGAGCTATGATGATGGGATTAACTGATTTCCATAGCTCACTATCAATCTCTTGGGTGGATGGTTGACTTTGTGTGAGGGTAACCAAAGTTTGCATCATTGTCTTGATATCTGATTTGATCTCAGTCACAGATGACTCAATGGTGTTCACTCTCTCCGTCAATTCTTGGTATCTTAATCCATCACCTAACTTAATAGGATCATCTGAATTCCTACCAGATGTGGTAGTTGTAACTGGTTCAGTCCTAGGAGGCGTGTCCATGGGAAAGAAACCAGATGCCCCTTTTTCTTGGTTTTGGGGACTTCCAACTGGTATTGAGGTCACTCTTGTGGCCTCATCAGTTGTTGCCTTCAAGGAAGTCTGAGCTATGTAACCACTGTCCTGAAGTGAGACAATGGTCTCTACAACAGTAGTGGCTGCTTCACTTGAAATACCACCTTGAGTTACATGTAACTCAAGAGGTGTAGCCTCCTCTGTTCGTGGGCTAGCCACTTGACTTTTCTCAGGACCAGTCACTTATTGAAGTATACTCTCATTGATAGGTGGTGGAGAGGAACTGGTTGAGTCATGAGTTTTGTCAGTGGCTTCGAACAATGGTTGCATGGTAGGTGGAATGGGAAGATTTTGTAATGGTGAAGGTTGTGGAGTGAAAAGAGTATTAGCCCTCGGAGAAGGACTTGTGAACAAATGTTCAAGTGAATCGAATGTTCCATGATGTGTGTCCCCTTGGCTTACAACATGATCCTTTTGAGAGGATACATGAGGAGTTTGGCTGGGTTGAGATTTTGCCATCTGTTGAGAGGAAGTATCAATAGAGGTTGTTTGTTTCATTTGTGGTACAACAAGATTCTTCTCTGGTATCTCATCTTCCAGAGTCATCTTTTTGGCTTGCTTTTTGGTGGGCTTAGTGGATGGATGTTTCTTTTTGGAAGTGGCTGGTGTGGGTTTCACAACACTGGATGTAGTGCCATGATCACCAGAGCAGTGGGCTCAGCAACAGAGGTTTGCACAACTGTTGTTGTCTTAACACTCTTTGCTTGTGTTTGGAAACTTTGCTTTTGAAGATTTTTCTTGGGTATTAGGACCCAACATTCTTGTAAAAGTTTCTTGGGATAGGCTGTTCATTTGAAGGCCTTCACCCTGTTTATAATCCTTTTCAGGTAAAACCTTTTGTAGGATAGGACTTAAAAGTCTTGGGTATATTAGAAAAGCATTGTTTGACCCAGACTGAACACCTTTCACATTTGCTACCAAATCTAGAAACAGTCCTAGGGATAGATTGTAATATGTTTTTGACAAGATGGCATATCCTAAGTACTGAACTTTCAATGGGATTTCATTAAAAGAAGTAGTTTTGGTAGAGAGACATATGAGTAAAGTATGAAAGAAAAATTTCATGGCTGGGGGGAAAAACTTTTTGTAAATTGTTGCCCCAGTCATTTGACCCTCATAGTCTCTCTCTCTATGAACTCTGTGTGAAGTTTAGTTTTATCAAAATAATCTTTACCTGCCTGATCATTCAGTGAGAAGGTAGTGGATATGGATTGGGGGGTTATGACGACATGTGTATCTCCAATTTGTGACATTATGGAAGTTGGCTTTTTATCAGTGAACAAGGTTTCAGCTTTCAACCAAAATTCTTGAAGAGTGTCAACATAGATGAGGGAACTGGAAGTGAGAGCAGGCAAGTATTTGGATTCATTTAATATGTCAATGATGGAATGAAAGTGACGGTTTACATCTGTTTTAGTCAGATATGGTAAGTAATTGTGGGGAGCTTTCAATTGAAGATCCATGTCTTGGATTTCAGTAAGAAATACGATGAATTTTTTATGAGGGTTAAGGTTGAGAGAAAGCGGTTTTTGGAATTTTGAATTCGATGAGACAGTGGAACAACTGTTGGGGATAAACATGGTTTTCATAGTCTCAAGTGGAAACCGCTGATGTGGCCAAAGCACTGCTTTTGAGAGCATACGTGGCAAACATCTGATGGAAGGTCTGTTATGGTGGATGACAGTTGTTTATAACATCTGTTGACTAGTCAACAGATGTTTGTGAAAAACAGTTGTTTTATTTGATCAGATGTTTGAAACAGATTTTTCAACCATCAGTGGTTGGTTTATCTAATCAGAGTTTTGAAATAGATTTTTCAACCAACAGATGATACACTCAATGAAACAGTGGTTGTTTTACCTCAAATAGATTTTTCAACCAAAACTATTTTTAAGGATGGATTTTTGATTTTCTGACAGCATTTTAATGCTTTTATTCATGAAAACATTTTTGTTTTATTCCATGTTTAGCATACCAATACGAGAAATCAGGTTTGCAAAGGTAGATGTGTCTAAAGCTTTTGTCAACACATCTGCCAACTGATCCTCTGTTGGACCATGATGCAGAGAAATCAAACTTTTTTCATAGCTATCTCTAACTAAGTGATGTCTGATGTCAATGTTCTTTATGGTTGAGTGAGAGACTGGATTTTTGATGATATTTTCAGCTGCTTGACTATCCAACATGAGTGGAGTTCTCAGAGCAGTTATATCAATATCCAGTAGCTGGTTTTGAAGCCACATAAGTTGAGCTGTACAGCTTGCAGTAGCAATGTATTCAGCCTCTGCAGTGGATGTTGAAACAGCTGCATGCTTTTTGCTTTGCCAGGAGACCAAGGCATTGCTTAGGAATTGGCACCCACCTGATGTTGACTTCCTTGTGGTTTGACAACCAGCAAAATCACTATCTGAGTAACTTGAAAGCTCAATATTCCCATTAGCAGGGTACCAGATACAAGGTGTGGGAGCACCTTTTAGGTATCTGAATATCCTTTTCACAACTATAAGATTTGACTTACTAGGTGATGCCTGGGATCTTGCATAGATAGAAGTGGCAAACATAATTTCTGGCCTAGATGGAGTTAAGTACAATAAAGACCCAATCATACATCTATAATGTTTCTGGTCAACCAGTTCATCTTTACCATCATCAGTGAGTAACTTAGTGGTACTCATGGGTGTACTACATGGTTTATAGTCATTCTTGTCAAATTTTGTAAGTAGATTTTTAACATACTTATTTTGATGAATAAAAGTTCCATTTTGCAATTGCTTTACTTGGAGACCAAGAAAGCATTGAAGTTCACCCATGGCACTCATCTCAAACTCTGCTGTCATGAGTTTCCTAAACTCTTGACACATTTTGTTACATGTGGACCAAAAATGATGTCATCCCCATATATTTGAAGAATCATTAAATCTTTTCCTTTCCATTTAAGAAATAAAGTTTTATCAATTTTACCTCTTGTAAAACCAATGGATAAGAGAAAGGTGGAAAGAGTTTCATACCAGGCCCTTGGTGCTTGTTTCAAGCCATACAAAGCTTTGTTGAGCTTGTAGACATGATCAGGATGGAATGTGTCTTCAAAACCAGGTGGTTGACATACATAGACTTCCTCCTGAATTTTGCCATAAAGGAATGCACATTTGATATCCATCTGATACACCTTGATGTTGTGGTTGACAACAAAGGCTAGGAAAAAGTCTGATGGCTTCCAAACTAGCTACAGGAGCAAAGGTTTCATCATAATCTATTCCGTCTTCTTGTCTGAAGCCTTGAACCACAAGCCTGGCTTTATTCTTGACAAAAATACCCCTTTCATCTGTTTTGTTCTTGAAGACCCATTTTGTGCCAATTGGACATACATCCTTTGGCAATGGTACAAGTTCCCATACTTGTCTTTTGAACTGAAGGAGCTCTTCTTGCATGGCTTCTACCTAACTGTTGTCTTTCAGTGCCTCTTGGTACTTGACAGGTTGTGTGAGAGATAAAAAACCTGCAAAAAAAAATGTTTGAGGATTGACTTCTTGTGAGCACCCCTTCACTGATGTTGCCAATGATTTGGTCTGGTGGATGAGCTCTAAGGAAGATTAGATCTCGTTTGTATGGAACTATGGCATTTTGAGGTGAGGGATAGAGGTTTGTGGCATTTGTTGTTGTAACATCTGTTTGCACTTCTGTAGTGCTAACAGATGTTTGGAATGGAAGTGGGGGAATAGGCCCAAGTGGTGTAGAGGTGGATTGACTTTTGTCAACTGAGAGTGGACTTTTGTCAACAGATGACTGAACAGTGGTTGAACTTGATGAGGTAGTGGTTTGAGGGTAAGACTGGTCAACAGTGGTTGACTCAGCTGTGACAGAGTTTTGATTATCTGCTTGCCCTGATGCAGAATAGACTTTGTAATGAGACTGTGGAATCACAATGTCAAATCTGTAATCTTGTTGTGGAGATTGTGGTGTACCTGCATTGTCAGTTTTAACAGTGATATCTTCAAATTTGAATTTATCTAAATCAAACAATTCTGCAGGATTTGCTGGGATTTTTAAGGATGAAAGTTCATTGAACTTTACATTCAGAGTTTCTTCTATTGTCGTAGTCCTTGTGTTAAACACTTTATAGGCCTTGGCAGTAGAAGAATATCCCAGAAAATGTTCACAATCTACTTTGGCTGCAAATTTTGAAATGAAATCTTTGAGATTTAAAATGAAACATGGGCAACCAAAGATTTTGAAAAATGATATTAGTGGTTTGATTTTGAACAAGATTTCATAAGTAGTCTTTTGATGTCTAGGATTGATTAAAACTCTGTTTTGAACATAGGAAGCAGTGTTTACAGCTTCTGCCCAAAAGGACAGTGGTAAACCAGAGTCTGCTAGCATAGTTCTTGTAGCCTCAATGAGAGTTCTATTTTTCCTTTCAACCACCCCATTTTATTCTGGTGTTTTGACACACAGAAATCATCCAACTCCTTATTTTTGAACTCTGTTCCATTGTCACTTCTAAAGACTTTTATTGGCAAGTCATGTTGTTTTCAAGTTTGCTGACAAAGTCCTTCAAGATACCTGCAGTCTCATCCTTAGAGTGTAAAAATTAAGTCCATGTAAACCTAGAAAAATCATCAACAATAACAAGACAAAATCTATTTTTTCCTTAAACTCATGATTTTCACTGGGCCAAACAAGTCCATGTGCAACAATTGAAGACATTGACTTATTTTGGACTCATCAATGGATTTGTAAGAGCTTTTATGTTGTTTACCTTTTAAACAGGAAACACAATGCTTATTACATTTAAATTCTTTTGGTGGTAGACCTCTTACAAGGTTTTGTTTTGAGAGTGAGTTGATAGTTTGAAGGTTGGTATGACCCAATCTCCTATGCCACAATTCTGTCTCTTTAGTTGAGGCAGCAAAAAATAAACAGACATTTGCCATAGGGTTATCCTTCAACATATCAACCACATACACATTGCCACTCCTATGAGCAACAAGTTGTGCTTTGCTCTCAGCAATGATGGTGTTAATCTTTTCAACCACTTCTGGTCCAATAATCTTACACGTTTTCTTAGTGAAAAATGACTGATAACCTTTGTCACTCATTTGTGAAACACTAAGAAGATTAAACTTAAGATTATCTATCAGATTAACATTTTCAAACTTGAGTCTCCCAGCCTGAATAGTCCCTGAACCCAACACTTTATCTTTTGAATCATTACCAAAGGATATATCACCCCCTCCATGAGCAAGAAAGTCCAGAAGAAGGGCTCTACATCCACTCATGTGCCTGGAGCCCCCACTATCTACATATCATAAACTATCTAAGCAAGCAGAAGCTCCCTGCACACCAGTAAATAATTACTTTTGGTGAGTGTCCAAAGCTAAATTGGCTTCGGATGGGTTCTCAGACTTTTCAGTCTCAAGTTTAGGAGAATGATCAGTGGTTTGAACTAGTTTTTGAACCAGATTCAACAACTGTTGTTGACCGTTTGCCAGTGTTTGAATGTCAACATTTGGTGCAACAGATGTTTGACCATTTCCCGTCAGATGTTGGTAGACATGAGGATGTCTGTTCACTCTTGGTTTTGAAGGTCTTTTGGGCTCTTCATAAACATGCGGCAGGTGATGACAAGGTGGTTGTCCATGTCCTCTTGGAAACTTGTTTGAGGGTGGAGCATCTGTTACTTTAACATCTCTGGGAGAAGAGTTTTCATTCAGATTTTGACGACACATGTTTGGACTGGTGTAAAGGTCTGTTTGGGTTTTCCTTTTAAAGTACTAACCACTTGACTCACTTGAGTTTTAGCTTTATACTCCTGTATTTTGACATCAAATTTTTTTAGATAAGGATACTCTTTGGTTTTATGATTCTTTTTACCATATATTAAGCAAATTGGTTTAGAATCACACACACTTGTTCCTTTGTTGATATCATATGCTTTTAGAAGAAAACAGTTTTTAGTAACATGGTTCTTCTTTTCACAAAAATCACAAAACAAGTTCTCTTTGAATTTCCCTTTTTCCTTCTTCTTTTCAAAAGATGTTTGAACATCTGTTGGAAGATTCTTCAAGGGAATGATTTTAACCTATGGTGCCTTTTTACCAGCAGGAGTTTTAAAATTCATTGGTTGGAAATTTTCAAGAACATCACACTCATCTGACCAAGTTGGTTTAAACTGATACTTTTTCAATTTCAGCAAATGATGAGGAACCTTCAAGTTTTTCAAGAACAATTTTCTTACCATTAGGTTCAGTGACTTTAATTTCCTGTCCTTTTGAATTTGTTGGAATGACCTCAACCAACTGTGGTTCCTTTTTGTCAGTGTTTTGAGAAACTTGATCAGTGGTTTCATTGAAACCAAAGCCAAATTTTACATGACTTTTGGTCTGTTGGTTGAGTATCATTTCAAAACCTTTGGATGATTCCACCCATTTCTCACATTCAACTTGGGTGGATTCAAGCTCCTGTTTACAACTCTGATATTTTGTTATCATAGTTTGGAGCTGGTCCTTGGTTATACTTGCTTCATGTTTCAAACACTGATTTCAGATTCTTTTTCAGTTAATTTTGATTTTAACTCTTTTGTGAGTTTTTCAAACTGAATTTCATCCTTTAAAATTTTCTTTCTAAAGTTTTCATCCACCTTTTTAATGTTAGCAAAAGCTATTACACATTTGTCTGAACATAAATCATTTAAGATTTGAGGTGATACCTTAGCAGCAGCCATCAAGGCACAATTACACTTGCACTCACAATCATTTTCACCCCATGGGTCTGAGAGATTCACAACCTCAGCTTCAGATTCTTCAACTGAAACAACTGCATCAACAATAACATCAATCACATTTTCAGACTTAAACACCAGTTCCTCAGATTCAACTTCCTCAACAATTGTCACTAATGCCATGAAACAGAAATTTCATGGTTCATTTCAGATTTGGCAAGTAGAGCAATGTTTTCATCTGTTAACTCATCTGGTAAGCTGCTCCAATCAACAAACCCTTGTGTGAAAAAGCTCTGTTGGCTGGTCTCTGTAGGGGCAGAGGGTGGAGTAGCAGCTAGTGGCATTTGAGCCTGAGCAACAGGGGTTTGGACATAGTGAATCTGGGAAACAGTGGTTTGAACATAATGCACAGGAACAGTGGATGAGGACAGTGCAAAGTGAGCAGTGTTTTGCAAATTTGGTCCAGGGGTATTTTGCGAAAACTGATAAGTGTTTGTCTGAGGCCTTTGGTTTGGATAGATAATCATAGGTGTTCCATTTTGACTCCTACACTCCCTAGCAAAATGGCCCATTCTATGACATTCGTAACACTTAATCTTTGATTTATCCAACCCCACTCTTGACCCACCATGTAAACCTGGATATCTTCAGCCAGTTTTCTTATAAAAGTTGTTAGCCTATTACTGAGCAGAGCCAGTTGATGCAAGATGTCCATTTCTTCTATGTCCACAGGGCCCAAAATACTGAACGTCATAATACTCAAAGGATGTGCTGTCAGATGCCTGGATATAACCACTTGCTGCAAAAGCATAGTTGGGTGAATAAGAATCAGTGTTAAAACCAGTAGTTATGTCAATATAATGGTCATAACCCTGATCCTTACTACTACCAGGCACATCATCATGACCCAAAAGTGTTGTATTACCAAATACATAATCATCAGACACTTTTCCAGAATCCCGAAGCTTCTTTTTTCTGGTTAAGCTCTCTCTCATAGGTCATGAGCTTACCATGAAGCTGGGTCAGAGACAAATCCTTAAATCCACTTGAGTTTCTCATAACAATTGCAATAGTGTCCCATTTTTCAGGTAGTGATCTAAAAAACCTATGATTCAATGTTGATTTTGGATAAGTTAGACCCACCGGTTTTAGTGCACTAATTAAGCAATTAAACCTCTCAAATTGTTGAGTTACTGACTCTCCTTTCACATGATTGAATGTTTCATATTGTTGATTCAATATTTCTCGGTTGTTTTCCATAACATCCTCTGTCCCACTGAATTGTTCTTTTAAAGCATCCCACAACTCCTTTGCACTGTTACAGTGTAACAGCCCAGCATAGATATCATTTCGTGAAACTTGCCGATGTAAATTGCAAATTGTCGACCCCGCTGCAACGCGCGGGTTCACACTATGGTATCCTGATCGCATAAACCAATTTTGTACAAAACCCACATGTAGGGGTCGCACGTAACATATTATTACTTACCAATCGACATAGATTATCACTTTTCTTTCCTTGCCATTTTGATAGAGCTCCAAATCAACCAGAATCAACAGTGAGGCGATTAACAAAATGCAACAGCCAAATAACGTAAAACCCCACTACAACGTGCGGGTTCATGCTAGTATCAAAAAAGAAATGGTAGGTACAGCTAGGCCGTGAACAGCCAACCATCGCACTGTAAAAATTGGATAGGTTCTATCTATGTTTAGTGAGACCCCTAAAAATATCTGCTAAATTCATCGAGTTGTTCCAAAGAATCAAAACGGCCGGTGATTATTGGAATTCCTTGTCGGTTCTCTGTGAAATACTCATTTCGCCGAGGGCTTCCAAACACATCGTAAGCTAAACTAGCGCTGACGAATAATCAACCTGCAATGAATAGGGAAGGTATAGTAATGCTATGAAAGACCCAGTAGCGAATGCTCGTAATAATTTCACCAAAAGAACATTCTCCTCTACTTCCAGACATGCTGAGCTCCACATATTCTTGTACATTCAAAAGGGGATCGTTTTCGTAAAAGATTTGATCAGTAAATGTAAATTCACTAATAAAAATCTTTGCAAGATCGTCAATATTGTACCGAGGGCGTCTTTAGAGTATACCGAATCAGTATAGCTAACCTTCTTCTCACACAACAATGGCATTTTCAATCAGTATTGGAAAGAGGAGCTAAATAATATCTTTCTTCCGGTACTTGTTGTTTGTCGATGTAAAATAATGTCCTATTCAATAGAAAATTATTGAATTGAAAATAAGAAATTTCTCGGCATTATGAGTTTAGGGCTATAAATTAAGGATCATGTAAAATGTGAATCTGATAAGTTAGTTTCTAATAATTCATGAAATTGATTATAATATTGCCGCAATTGTAAGTAGATTTTTGATCTTTGTTATTCATAGTTGTATAGGCGTTTTTTGTTGGAATATTCTTTTTCTTTTAAGGTATTGGTTAGTCGTCCCAGTAACAAGTAAGAATTGGTAAATTGATTCCATAAATGAAAAAGAAAAACGAATGAAATAATTGGAATCTCTAATTCATGCATTGTTGTATTAGATCGAAATATGAAGGTTCTTTGTTGACCTAACTATGACCTAGCTACAAAGAGGCAGATTTCTAATATGGAAAGATACAAGATAGAATAATATAAAGCAAAAGATAATAGAAATGACTAGTCTTAGAATATAGTTGAAGCAAAACACCTATATTTTTTCTTCATTGATTGTGTGATAACTTTTTTGTTCTCAATCATTCAAGATATTATATGAGTTAACCTATTACATAATCTAATTAGTTAAAAAGAAAGTAAAATTTTTATAAGATTATTGTTTGCTCTAAAATAAATCCATCAATGGGAATTTTTAAGTACTTAAATTAGAAATAAAAATTTAAAACCCTAATGAACTATCGAACACAATAAACATAAACGAACATGTTATGGCACGTTTACGAACATAAATGAACGAACGCGGTCTCTCTGTTCATGTTCGTTGTTTAACAAAACGAATGTAACTTCTTGTTTATGTTCCTTCATTTATTACACGAACGAACACAAACGAACTTTCTGCCGAACAGTTCACGTTCATGAACTGTTCGCTGAACGTTTGGTTTGTTTACAGCCGTATCATAATTGTATACGTATCTGAAACTTACGTGACACCTTTTTACCGAAAATTTGGAATAGGAAAACTAGTAAAAAAAACCTATATCCGCTCGGGATAGTAGCAGTGACTTCGGCATAAGATTTTGTCAATTACATATATATTTGCAGTTTAATTATTAGGTGTTTATAGTTTCATCAATTGTTTTGTGAAGCTTGTCTTGATTATACTCGTATTTTCACAACCGAAGTATGGATGTTTCAGAAAGAAAGCAGACTTAACAGCTTATGTATATATGGATCTTTTCACAACAGATTATTAATTAGGATGCTTACGAGTTTGACTTTGTACGTACATTTGCAGTCTCAGCTTGGACCAGACTCGATGTTGTTCAAGTAACTTAAGAAGATGTTATTATCGATCCTTAGCTGTTCTGGCGGTAACCGTATCGGTTGCCCCTCAAGACAAAGTCATATTGTAATCGTGCAACAAGATGATAAAAGCCACTAAGTTTAATTTATTTCCAATGTTACATTTTCCTTCAAAAATATTTTATAACTGAAAACTATTAAATGACATGTATTACGTATCAAATTAATTTTCAAATGAGAAAAATTTACCAAATTTTGCTTGGGTATTAATAGAAATATCATTAAAAATTAATAAATTACGAGTGATAATATAAGTAACGTACGTCAAGGATTTTAAATACAAAGAACGGAAGAGTTTCTACAAAAACTATTTAAAATGGCATTTATTACGTATCAAATTTTGTTTTATTAATAGAATTTCATTAAACAATAAAAAATTACCAGTGATTATATAAGGAGCGTACGTCAAGGATTTTTAAATACTAAAAACTACGAATTGAAGAAGAGTTCTCTACATCAAATATGGAGAAGGTCATTCCATTCACTTTTGTTATCATCTCCGCATTACTAATTAGCACATGTAAGTCATCTATTCTGTGAGACTTCCATTTTTTTTTATTTCATGATATTATATTAAATATATAACATATATACTAATTTAAAGAAGTATAATTTACCATCAATTTTTGTTTATATTTGAGCACGTAAAAGTATCAGAATTGATGGTATATAAGGTAAAAATAAGACTGCTTGATATATGTCAACTTTTATCTAAATTAACGTATTCTTTTATCCATTTTTAGTTTCACTGTGTAATAGGTCTATAAATCTGACTTAGTTTTTTAAATATTATGATAATGTATTATATATGATTTAAAAAAACAATTGTATCAACTAGTAAATAAAAACTTAAAAAAGAAGGTACATTAACGACTTAAAATTTTTTTGGATTAACAAAAATGACACTTTATATATTATTTTTGATTTGTTATTGCATATATATGGTTGAGTTGATAACAAAATGCATTTTATTGACATGCAGTTGGCGGTCTTTCGGATGCAGCCGAAGATGAGCAACCCTGCGTAAAGAATTCTTGTTTAACTGGGCAATCTAATCTTAAGATGACTATATGTCCTCCCCCCTCATGTCAAGTTCATGAGAATTGTGCCCAATATTGTTATCCGAATCCTCAACCCTTTTGTAAACAGGGTGTATGTTGTTGCTGGTAAATCATGTGTTTAATTTGTGATTTACTAATGATAAATTCCATGAAACTTCTTATTTAATTTCTTCAACTTTCATTATTTAGATGGTTGAGCTATTAGTACTTTTCTATACTTATTTCCACGGTTTCATTTGACTGTCATATCGGTTTAGTTACCATGTTAACGAATATAATACTATATTACAATGATAATAAAGGCAAATATTAATGAATCTCATAATACAAATCACACAATAGAATTAATTAATTAATAAACATGAATTGGATATACTATTTTCTAGTAAACGGCACGGCTTTTTCTTTATACAAACTTTGTTGATTTGTGTTTCTAAGTCACCAGTGCGGATCGAGGACCCAAAAGGGTTCACATTCCCGTGGTCAGATTTCTCACAAGCAAAGGTTATAAATTTCAACTTGGTTCGGGTCAGGCTAGGTCGAGTCGGAGCACATAACAAAATGATATCATTATAAAAATACATGAACATTAGACAAGGTTTTTGAGCCTAAAGCGAATTACAAAATGTGCTCCTTTTTTGTTAAAAGAATTTTTTTAACCTAAAACGAGTTCGTTATAGAGTTTGGTATCTTGTGAGATGGTAGGTAACGGGTCAAAAAAACCAATGCCAAATATATAATTACACAAACAAATTTATTGTAAACACAATATTTGAATTCATTTAACTAGCTAGTAATACGATGTGGGAAAAAAGGCCCTAAATTGCAGTGGCGATTTTAGACAAAATTTTTAGGGGTAGCGTCAAATATTTTTTCTTTTTACATACTTTCAATCAATTGGTGGTCACCCGAGATCGTGGAGTGGTATGCTGTGAAAACAGCTCGCTTCCGCGTCGCTTGGATTTTAGGCCACACGAAGAGGTGAAAATCCATAAATTCTGGCTAAGTTCTTTGGACGTCCCGGGGCCAGTAAGGAACCTTCTTCGCGTGGCGGGAAGAAGGATTTTGCGTAGAAAGCTCTAACAAGCTTGAAACATGACTCGTTTGTTTTATTTATCAAGCCTGGGCACGATTTTTTTTGTACAAAGACCTTTAGGCTCGTGAGCCTAAACGAGCTTGGGTTTGGCTCGTTTACACCCCTATATTTAATGATAATAATTCTAAAGAAATAGTGTCTGATAAGATTGACAATATAAATAATAAAGTTTATTAAAGTAATATTGGGCTTGAGTTTAGAGTTAGGATTCTGGGTGTGGCTTTAAAATCATTGAAATTTTAAGATTTAAATGGTAACGTGGTAACGTAATATGAAAATGTTGGACTTCAAAATATTTTGAGGGGTAACCAAAACAAAAGTTCAGAGGCAGCGTCATACGAAAAACGTTAAAAAGAAAAAAAAAATTCTACTACGCGAGAGAAGTTGAGGGGTAGGGGACGCTACCCCTCAATATATGGTGAGTCCGCCACTGCTAAATTGGCTTTGTAGCACATATCAACAATTTTATCAAACTAATTAGTTTTTTAACATTGAGAGAATGGCAAACCAACTACCAGCAAAATGTTGCACAAATCATCTCTAAAACCGAATGTTTATCTCCTAAAATTCAAAATGTAGTGTAACATAAATACTGTTAGGATCTGAGTTTGATTTGTATGAAAGTTTAAGTAATGGAATAGTTAATGAATGAATAATAATAGAACAATTGTTTTTATATCAAATTCTGTTAGTACATGATGTCCCTAGGCTAGTATATAAGTTGTTTGGACGCGTTTCATGGTGTTTGGAAGTGTTCGTAAGCGTTTTTGGGGTGTTTGGAACCTACAGGCGATTAGGATATCCATGTCACACGATTAGGTGTACTCGCATGTATCAACATGCGAGTAGGAAGCTAAATGCTAGTCTTTAGAGGCGATTAGGGCCTAATCGCTTGTTGTGACATGGTGGATAGCTTCGTAATCGCGTGTTGCAGTCTGGACGAGTACGAGAGGTATAAATAGGCCCAATCATTACCCTAATCATTATTTCTTGCCACACACACTCTCCAAACAACCTTCCCTGGTCTGAGAAAGTCTGTTTTGATCATTGTAACACTCGAGCTCTGTTTTAATGATAAATCTTTAATCTTTTGACCCGTTTGTGTGTGTTAATTACTCGCATATCATTGTTTCTTAGTTGTTTTTGTTTGTTTAGAACATATTCAGAGGTTTCCGCACTCTGAATATAACCCTCGTGATTGTCGGTTGACCCGTTCGTCGATCCTACAAGTGGTATCAGAGCTGCACTTGATGATGTGGTTGCTGAAGTTGTTGCTGGCCGTTGTTGTTGTAGTTGTTGTTGCTTGCAATCGGAGAAGAAAGAGTTTCAAGACCCCCAAAAGCTTTTGGTAGATTTACTCGTCTTGCTCTCTTTGGAGTCTTTTCAACCGGTGGTTTCTGCGACATTGTTTTCTTTCCCCGACCTGCGTCTTTCTTTGCTTTGGTCTTTTGTCTCTTAGGAGGAGAGGAGGAGTGTTTTAGCTGTGCGTCTATGTCTGCAATGTCATCATCTGGTTCCACAGTAAAGGTAGGATCCTCAGCAAGAGCTTTCTCCTCAGCTGTCGAGGCTCTTATCACGAGCGTTTTGATAACAAAAACGAGTGAAAACAGGTAGGTTTTTTGTGTGAAAGTTGTGATTTTTATCCAAAAACCTGTTTGAACTTTGAAACTTTGAGTTTTTCATAAAAAAACCCATATTTTCAAAATCTTAGTGTGTCTTTACGGATAAAAACATGTGTTTTTTATTAGGTTTTGTTCTAAAACTGTTTTGGAAACTTTTCTAGTCATTTGGGATTAAACACATTGTTTTGGATAAGATTTTGAAGCAAAAATGATAGTTTTTGAGCAAAAGTGAGCTTGCAGATCAGATCAGGCGATTAGCAGACCCTAATCACATGAACTTATTGCATGAATAGCCTAATCGCTACCCCTTACTAGCGAGTAGGCTAATCGCCTGCTAATATCACAACGATTAGCTTGTAATCACCTATTCTCCCTAGCGATTAGGAGCTAATCGCCTATAACTACATGTGGCATAGCTCCTAATCACGTGTTGAATCCTAATCACCCCCAAACTCGTAATCACTCAACTGTTCTAGCATTTACACCAATCACGTGTAAAAAACTAGCGATTAGGATCCTAATCACGTGTAAACTAGCAATTACAACTCCCAATCGCTTGTAACCTTCTGAAAGTGAAAATTTGACTAAGTATCGGACTTTTAACAAACTTAAACATATGGCGAACCCTTGGGGACATCTAAATCAACCAAGGCAACAATACAATCAACAAATGAACAATCAAACAAACGTACCCACGAACCCTTGGCAATTCTCAGTCGAGCGCAATGCGCAACGATGCAGGAATCGCAAATGCAAGCGAATGTTGCCGGAACCAATCCGTGGGCGCTAGCAGCTCAACAGCAGGCAATGAATACGAATCCGTGGGCACTCGCAGCTGCAGCGAATCAACAGACAAATCATCTGTCCTCCGTTCTCTTAAGTGACTTAGAGACTGGTAGTTCCAATAGAGCACCGAAACTGCAGTACATGTCCGACTACCACGGCTGGAAGGGCAGATTTCAGACATATGTTGAGGGTATCGATGGTCTCGTATGGTCAGCAATTGAAAATGGGTACAGCAGGCCGATGGTTGAGAATTCAAATACTCTGATCTCGCTGGAAGATATGTCCGAATATAGGAGGAAGAAGTACAACTATGAAAAGAAGGCGATGGCAGCGTTGAAGCAAGCACTTCCCAAAGACATACTTCATCAATTCGCACTGTGCACTACTTCGCAGATGCTTTGGTTAGCGCTTGCTGAACGGAACGAAGGAAATCTGAAGACTCGAAAGGTCAAGATGGATCAACTCAAGAAGGAGTTCGAGAACTTCAATGCTATTGGGAATGAATCGCTGAGAGACATGACTGCAAGATACTACCATTTGATGTCCGAGATGTATCAGTACGGGGTCGTATACACATCTGCAGAACTTGTGGAAAGATTTGCAGAGGAGCTCCCTTCTCACTGGCATCAGTGGCTGGACATCCAGAAATCCAACAATGCGTATCAGACACTCTCCATCAATGAGTTCGTGGCAAAGCTGGAGAACAAGGAGATAGAAGAGATCAGAAGGGCAAATAAGGCGCTCATTCCTCAGAATCCCAGCAGCTACTACGGGAAACCCTCCTCAGGACGCCAGTGTGGGTGGATCCAAACCACAGACTGCTTTTGTGGTTAATCTAGATCCAGTCTATGCGTTTGACAACTATGGTCCCCCATCTGATGTTCCTCCACCAGTCTATCCTTTGGGACAAGGAAACCAGTATCCTTTGAATTATAATACTAACCAGTTTGGTGTTAATCCTTTTTCACATCTTGCAGCACTAGCACAGGCAACTTCAAACTTTGATGGACCTTCTTCATCAGGGTTTGGTGGTGCCCCATCTACAGGTTATGGTGGATATGGAGGTGCTTCGACTTCAAGTCAGGGTGGCTATCGGAACAATCCAGTCGCAGAGCAGCTGAACACAGCAGGTTTTGAAAAGGTGACTGTAGAGTTAGCCCAAGAACACATGGCTCTACTGTCAACCTTGGTCAATTCCTATAGTGGGCTAGTAGCTGGACAGATCGGGAATCCTCATCTCACACAAGAGGATTATGCACAGATTGATAAAGATGATATGGATCTGATAGACATCCAGTGGCACTTCGCGAGTGTTGTAAGAAGGGCAAAGGAGTACATGGATAGAACTGGAAGGAGAGATGTGCTGATAAAAAACAACACTAAGTTTGGGTTTGATAAAACAAAGGTCACGTGCTACAACTGTGGCACCAAAGGGCATTTTGCAAGAGAATGTGACCGACCTAAGCAACAGGGAAATCAGAATCCCTTCAACAAAAATAGAGGCAATCGGAATCAGAGACAACAAGCTCAGACACAACCTATCCCAAATACTAAACGAGCTCTTGTGTCCCAGTAAACAACCAAAACCAGGGCCTCCTGCAAACAATAATCAAGGACAAGCCCTGGTAATCCAAGATGATAAAGGTTTCAACTGGAATCACCTAATTACTGGAGAAGATGCTCCGCAGGGTGGTGCAGCGTACTATGTCCAACAAACTTCTGATGCACAAGTTGAAGAATGTCCGAGTCAGTTTGAAGTCATTATCCCTGAAGTTAAAACATTTGACTGTGACTCGGAGTGTGATTCTGATGTGGGGGTAGATTTGGAAGACTTGTTAGCTGAAGCAGATACCTTGATCAGCAAAAGGTCGTTTCTTGTAGATGCTGACTGCACAAAGAACAACCTTGCCGAATTCTTCGAAACTGAGAAGACTGTTGCTCATTATGCTGTGATGGCCATTACAAAATCTTCTAACAAGGTAAGTTCTTCTTCCAATCCTAAATCTGAGTATGTAGAATGTGGCAAGCTTAAGTACAGAATTGATGTCCTGACAGACGAAATTCTGAACTTTAAGCTGACTTAAGTCAATGCCAACAGAGCATTGATGTTTTAAGGGCTAATGAAAGGCGCTCAAAATCACCATAAAGACTCTGAAGAAAGAAACTCCTGAGTGTGATCAGCTAAAATTCAGAATCAAAGAATTGACTGAAGAGAATCTGAATCTAAAAGCTGATGTAGGTCCTTTACAAAGGTCAATTGATTCCTTAAGGCAAAAAGAGAAAAGTTTTCTAAGTACGGTTGAAACTACAAAAAGGATGTTTCTGAATTGTCAAAAACTCAAGCAAACAAGCAAATCGCTATAAATAATTACATAAATGAGTTAGAAGACACAAAGAAACATTTGGCCATTGTAAACTGTGACTATGAGAAGATCAAGAAGAAACTTGAAATTTACCTGAACTGCAAGTATGTTCTTGATCATATCATTGAACACTCAGAGAAAGAAAGCAATTCCACCAGTCCCAAATATTCTCAGTGTCCACCTCCGGTGAGATTCGAAAATCATCACTATGATATCTTGCCGAAGGAGGAGTTTATGGACTTGGCAACAGAAGCAGCTAAAGCTGCAGAAGCGGCCATAGTGACAGAAGCAGCTAAACCTGCTGAAGTTACTAAGACTGCTCCACCTGCGCCCAAAGTGACAAAAGCAGCTAAACCTGCTGAAATTACTAAGGATGCTCCATCTGTTGAAGCTGCCAAAACTGGTGAGATTGCTGATGATGTCAGTGTCTGTGAAACAGACTTATCTGATGATGAGTTTGATGAACCTCATAGGTATGCACCGATTAAGAATGAGGATATTCCTATCCAAAATCACATCCTGTGTGATCCTGAACCGAAAGTGCAAACTTCTGATGGTAAGACTGTCAAAGTGTTCTATAAAATGAAAGGATCTGATAAAATCTATGCTGATGAGGAAGTTCCTCTAAGGTTTCTGGCACCTGGTCTTGTTGGTAAAATCTGGCAAGAATCCACCATTACTGTTGAAAAGGAAAGATGGGGAAAAGGGAAACAGTCAGGGTAATCAGTCCAAGAGAAACAAAAATAAAAATCAAAAGAACACTTTGAACTCAGAAGCTCAAGCTCAGGAGAAATCTCCTAGAAAGCATGTTACTCAGTTTGTTAGATCTTCAGGCATGAGTTCGATAACTATCCTGAGTCTGATTGGCAGAAACGATGTCTCGAGGATCTGAAACATAAGAACTAATTTGCTACAAAATCTAAGAAAAAGGGTAAGGATGCAAATGCTCCACCATTTGAGGAGTATAGATCCTGTCACAAATGCAGGGAACGTGGGCATTTAGTTGCTGCGTAACCTGAATTGAGGCGCAAAAGGATCGAAGTGAATGATGCTCTAAGTTCTAGCAATGCTAAACGACCTGTTTCCCCTAAACTTTCTGAAAAACAACAGGGAAAGCAGGTAGTTTATGACAACCGCAACAAGATTTCTATGAACTAAAAGCCAGTTGATGGCAGGGTCCACAGTTGAGGGGGAGCCCAGTTCTCATAAAGGAACAAGCAGCGCCTAAGCCACAAGCAAAGGCTGCAGCTAAACCTCAGGGTAACCCTAAAACTGTTCCACGTGCAGCTAAGTCTGAAATGGATCCAAAATCTGTCTCACCAAAGGAATCTGAGGTTGGACCTTCTAGCCCCAAGGCAAAGAAGAAGTGCAAGCCAAAGAGACCGGAACAGGTTTAGAGACCCAAGTCACCGACCAAAATTGGAGAATCATCTACTAGTGCTAACACTGCCGGACCATCGGGAACAACACCAACTCCTAACGGAAAGTGGGTTGATTTTCCGACTTTAGATGAAGATGGAAGACCCAAGACCGTGAAGGCTTGGGTCCCCTTAACCACTAAACTTTGAATGTTGTGCAGGGAGTTCCACAGGGCCTTATCAGCAACCTCTGGATTGTTGATAGTGGAGCTTCTGGGCACATGACAGGTGACTTATCCCTGCTATTTGACATCAAGAATGTCAATGGGGGGGGGGTATGTTGCTTTTGCTGGTAACAAAGTGGGTTATGTGGCACAGACGAATGAGGCCCATACACTTGAGGAAGATGAATCATTTGGTTCAGAATCAGCTTGCGGAAGGTGTCTTAGTTAAGAATTTCCATCTGAATAATGTCTGTGTCTCATGTAAGAAAGGGAAGCAGAAGAAGAAATCTCACAAACCTAAGAAGGTCAACTCAGTTAGTATGCCTCTTGAGCTGTTGCACATGGATCTCTTCGGCGGCCAGTCAATCGCAAAAGCAAAAATAGGGATCTATACTGCCTAGTTGTCACAGATGACTATTCAAGATTCTCTTGGGTTGTGTGCATACAGCACAAAAGTGAGAACATTTGAGTTTTTGAAAAATCTGTTCACCAAACTAGAAAACATCTATCAGCTGAAGATCCGCAGGATTCGAAGCGACAATGGAACAGAATTCAAGAATCATGCTATGGAGTCGTTATGTGCAGAAAAGGGTATTCATCACGAATTCACACAGCGTCGTACACTCCTCAGCAAAATGGGGTTGCAGAAAGAAAGAATCGAACTCGTATTGAGGCAGCCAGAACAATGCTCACTGATTCAAACTTGCCTGTGATCATTTGGAACGAGGCAATTTACTCTGCGTGTTATACTCTAAATAGGGTTCTTACGGTAAAGAGGCTTGGTAAGACATCTTACGAGCTTCTGAACCGGAAGAAACCGAACTTAGAGTTTCTGGAACCTTTCAGAGCTCCATGCACAATGATACATCCCGATGGGAAGTTTGGTGCAAAGGCAGAAGAAGGTTTCTTTGTTGGATACAGTACTCCTAATAAGAGAGTATACAACAAAAGAACCAATAACGTTGAAGAGTGGCTTAATGTCGATGTTCAACGTTACAATGTCAATGCGCCCTGTGTTGGACCTGATTGGTTATTCGACTATAAGAGTTTATTTGATTCTTTCAACGTGGCTAGTCTGGTAGATGATTGCTGTGGCGCAAATGTATTACGAGTGTGAAAACGCAGCTAGCTCACCGCTAATGCGTCCGATCGTGGTTAATGCACCTGCGCCTGCCACATCTGATGCCTCTGCATCCACGGGTCCCCCTGGTAAAACCGCAACAGTTGAAGTTGAGGAAGTCTTTCAGGAAGCATCGGCAGAGATTATGGAATCTTCTTCAGATGAGGAATTTGCAAAGTCTCGGGAAACTCTCGCTGAAGATCTAGCTGGAAATGGTGAATCTACCACTATAGCTCCAGTTC
This sequence comes from Ambrosia x helenae, assembly GCA_030844895.1. Taxonomy (NCBI): domain Eukaryota; kingdom Viridiplantae; phylum Streptophyta; class Magnoliopsida; order Asterales; family Asteraceae; genus Ambrosia; species Ambrosia x helenae. Next base: position 39,673 of record JAUTDX010000788.1, read on the forward strand.
TTCCTACAGGGAATAATCAAGCTGGTCCTTCTACTTCAGCAGCTCCTGGAATTAGTATACAGATTGATTTCACTGGTTTTAATATGCAACCCGCTGCTCCCTCCAGTTCAAGCGCCGCAGAGACAAATATTTCTCAAGAACTTTAAAATCTCAATCTGCATTCGGATGATCCAGTGCCGGCACATCCGGAATCTCGGATTCACGACACTCATCCAATGCAGAATGTGACTGGTGATCCAGCTAGTAGGGTGATGACACGCAGTTAGCTCAGAAATGCTAGTCCAAGTGACAATGCAACTACCCTGGCTCTTTATTCGGAAATCAGAAAAGCAGGTCACCAGAATGATTGGTATTTCGCTCTATATGATTCTCAGATGGAACCAAGAACCGTCCAAGAGGCTTTGAGGGAAGAACCATGGATTGATGCAATGCAAACTGAGCTTCAGCAGTTTCAAAAGCTAGGAGTGTGGGACTTAGTTGACTTACCTCCAGGCGCGAAGAAAATTGGAACAAAGTGGGTCTACAAGTGTAAACAGGATGACTGCGGGGTAATTATCAGAAACAAGGCTCGATTAGTTGTCCTCGGCTTCCGTCAAATCGAAGATACATCCTCCTTGCATTTATGCCGGAGACGTCGCCAGTGCTATGGGCTTTGGCTTATGTAGATCAAAAATGATGAATGGGATTGTGGCACTCCACTCGCCGCCAATGCGGAAGGATGACGCCGAAAAGAATGGAAGGCTCTTTCGCTCTGCTGGATGCGTCGGATCCCGTATAAATAGATTACAACAAAGTATATGCTCCAGTTGCTCGCTTTGAAGCTATCCGGATGTTCTTAGCTTACGCTTCGTACAAACGGTTTAAGGTGTATCAAATGGATGTGAAAAGTGCTTTTCTGTATGGTATCGTGAAGGAAGAGGTGTATGTTGCTCAGCCTCTGGGTTTTGAGGATCCGCTTCATCATGAAAAAGTTTACAAATTGAACAAAGCGTTGTACGGACTCCATCAAGCTCCGCGTGAATGGTATCAAATGCTTAGCAACTATCTTATATCCAACGGGTTCAAACGTGGACTTGTGGATTGCACCTTATTCACCAAGGAAAAGTGTGGTGACTGTCTTCTGGTACAAGTTTATGTCGATGATATTATTTTTGGGTCTACTAATGACGAAATGTGCAGGGATTTTGAAAAGCTTATGCAGGAAAAGTTCGAGATGAGCTCAATGGGGGAGAAGCAATTCTTCTTAGGTCTACAAGTAGAACAAAAGGAGTCGGGGATCTTCATCGACCAGACCATATACGTTGCTGACATCTTGAGCCGGTTCCAGATGGAAGACTCTACACCAGTAGGCACCCCAATTCAAACCAGTCACGGGATTGGAACCTGACGAGAAAGGACAAGCCGTTGATCCTTTTCTTTATCGGGTGATGATTGGCTCACTTATGTACCTCACTGCATCAAGACCTGACATAATGTTCGCGACATGTCTACTATCCAGATACCAGTCAAGGCCGAAACAGTCCCACCTAGTTGCTGTGAAGAGGATCTTACGTTATCTAAAGGGTTTTCCGACCAAAGGTTTATGGTACCCTAATGACGATAAGTTTGACCTCATCGCCTTTAGTGATTCTGACTATGGCGGATGCAAGCAAGACTTAAAATCCACATCGGCTGGATGCTAGTTTTTGGGACCAAGACTCGTCTCGTGGCAGTGCAAGAAGCAAGCCTCAGTCGCCGTATCCACCTGTGAGTCGGAATACTCCCATTCACTGTGAAAATGAGTCCGCTATAGCACTTGCTATAGAATCAGTTAAACATTCCAAGGCGAAACATATCTTGGTTAAGTATCATTTCATACGCGATTGCTATGAATAGAAACTTATCGATATGGTTAAAATTCACACGGATTACCAACGTGCCGATTTACTCACCAAAGCTTTTGACGGACCTCATTTTGAGTATCTGTTAATCTTAAACGGCATTAAAGAAAAAGCAGGACTAGATCCTCATCGGTAATCGTTTTTGTAAATATTTTTCTTCAAAAATCAGAAAAATCCAAAATATTGTCTTTTCGCAAATTTTTTAGATTTTTACGGAGAGAAAATTCAGAAAAATACAAAAACATCAGAAAATGCAAAAACAAAAAAAAAATGAGAAAAATCCAAAAATCAAAAAAAAATTGAAAATTGAACAATTGCAAAAATGAGTTTCTTTGGTGAAATAGGGAAGATGATATTAACCCATCAGTTGGACTGTCTGGACTCTTATCATCTTAAAAAAAATCTTGGAACTGATAAGTAGCCTCTACAATGATTTGTTGGTAGGCTCGAAATCATTTCCAAGCTCGGCACGGTGATATAAACCTAAATCAGCTGAAAATTGTGTGGATTAACGTCGCGTTGGTGTATGGTCTAAAAACCTAAATCTCATTGATAGAATACCAAAATCCGAGGTTTCTGGTTTTTAAGAGGTTGGTACATCCGGGATGAACTAGACGTCTCTCAGAATAAAATGGGATGGCATAAGTGACGTACGTTGGGTACGCAGCCTATAACTGAGACACCTCTTTGCCATTCCCCAAAGAAAAAGAATAGAAAAACAAAAAAAAAAAAGAATAAATTCTGATAAGGAGACGTCTGGGAATCCTTTAAGAGCAAAAAGATCGTAAATGCCAAAACCTTATTCTCAAAGAGAATCGCTCTAAGGTAGCAAATCAATTACCTAAAGCATCGTACTGTGAATAATCAAATATACGGTATTTGACTTGAACCATGGTCTGGATCTCACTGGTCTCTCTGCTGCAACGTTCTTGCAGACCTGATCACCACTGAGTCCATTCCTTGTAAATACGGATGGCAACAACTTATTCACCAGTTACGAGGAAGCTTTGTGCATGCCTTGACGCGGGAACATGTCGCGTGTGCGGGGAACACCTTTAATCAGTCTTAATATTACCTTAATGTATCTAAATTACCTAGCGATAAAACTTGATTTTGAGTTTAGGTGGACAACAATACTGACAGTTGTTTGTAGGATGCTTATCGGTGACTTAATCTAAAACTGAACATATAAGGGTTCTAGCATAGTCCGTACACTGATATGATTCCCTAACTGATGAAACTCGCAAAAATATGATAGTGTATAGTTAGTTGATTTCATGTTTTCATTTAATTTCTGTTTAGTTTTATCTGTTTTATCATTCTTGATTGCCGATGATGGAATCCTAATCCATTGTAATCTTACTTCTTCAGAAATAAAACACCGAAATTCAACTAATTGAAAATTGGGTTTTGGCCGGGTCAAAACCGTACTTTCTCTTAAGTACAGGGGTGGAAAATGAAAACTTTTAAAGATTTGAGTCAACATCTAAGTCACTTGTTAAAACAGGGTGAAAAACGAATGTTTTGAACCTTAACGGGTCAAATATGTGAAATTTGGTGCTGCAGGGGCATTTTGGTAATTTCTGTGAAAGTTTGGACACATTTAGATTCTACTCGCGTGTATAAACGGGCGAGTATGGTAATCGCTCCTTTTTTATCAATGAGTAGAGCTACTCGTGTGTAGTTGTCAAGCGATTAGGACCTATACTATACTTTATTTCTTTAAATCAACTAACAAGCGAGTATAAGTTCAATCGTGTGCTCCTGAATGCGATTACAAAGCCTACTCGCATGTTTGTATTAGCGAATAGGTGCAATCGTGTGTCTGGACAAGCAAGTAGAAGATTACTCGTGTGTGTGGATAAGCGATTAGAAACAGGGTATATAAGGGACACTTAGGAGATTTTCCTTCATTATTTTCCAAACTCTCTCCAATATACCCGTTTCCCTCTCATCAGCCTATACCAAATCCTTGTTGCCCGTGTTGTGTTGGATCTAGAATCTTATTCTACATCTACAAGGTATCATCCTCTCAAAATTTCAGCCACAAACAACATGTTTTTAAGGGTTAAATCTGTTCTTCTTTAGTCGACACCCTAGGATGATAAAATTGCTTGATTAACCAATATAACTTGTTTGTTGGTATGAAATCTTAATGAGGGTTTGTTAATCGGGTCTGTTAGGCTGTGATTATAAAAAGTTTTGATCTTAAACAACAAGAATCGAAAAGCCCCAATTTCAAATGAACTAAGAACCCTAATTTACAAACCGGAGTAATTCACCCTAGAAACGGACCTGATAATGAAATTGGTTAAAGGGATTTTACTAATCGGTCACCTTAGGGTCTAATGTAACAAGATCCCAACCCATATTGACCCATTACGAAATTTGATCAACTTGGTGAAGAAGAAACTGTTCACGCGAGTAGGCCTCCTACTCGCATGAACAGTGCTAGCGATTAGGATACTTGTGTTATAGTAACACGCGATTAGGGCTCCAATCGTGCATAAAAACACACACGATTACACTGTACTCGCATGTATTATTGGCGAGTAGGAGTCTGCAATCGCTTGTTACAGCTAATTCACCAAAATTTGTCAAACTTTGGTCCGTTTTGTCCGTTTTATGCGTTTTTGATCTGTTTGTGATGCTTATGTCTTGTCTTTGCGCTTTAGAATCATGCAGTGGGAAACAACATCTGCTCGTCACAACTGCTGTGCATTCCTCGGGCCTGTTACGAAAGATAAATGCAAAGTCTTCGAGGGCGTTATTGACTTTCTCAAGAGTTCAAGGATTAACTTATTTGCTATTTCTGAAGGTCATGCAGCTTACAAGGACATCCTACAAGAGTTCTACAAGAATGCCAAAGTTGATTGCAAGTCCACAACGATGGTTATCATGAGTGTGGTCCAATGGAAGGATGTGATGATAATTGAAGACAATGTATGTGAAGCTCTTCAATTTAAGGATGCTATGGATGATCCCATTGTGTTCGACTCCATTCTGATTAGAGGCGGTTTCCTGAGAATGAAGTATTCTGGTGATGTCAAAGAACAAAAGATGCTGCAAAAGGGCAACCTGCCGCCAGAGCTGAAGTACCTCACTCACGTGGTCTTGAAATGTATTGGTCCAAGAAAGGGGACGTTCGATGCCATTAGGGACACGTTGGCTTCAGCAATAGTAGCACTGACTTTGAACAAGCCCTTCAATTTCTCTGGAATGATTATGCATCATCTGAAGGAAGTGATATTACAGAAGACGACGAAGACTCCTTTTATAGTCGACCCTCGCTTTCTACAAATGACAATTGATATCCAAGTTCCATACTTAGCAAAGAATCCGTCAGAGCTTATTACGATCAATGACATAGACGAGACAAATTGGGTAGAATGACGTCTTACAAAAACAAGAAAAAGGTTGAGTATCCACCAAGCAGACGTCTTTACGGGCATTTGGGCAGAGATGACTATGATTCACCACCGGGCAATAGGTGGAGACACGATGAAAGTGATTCAGAAGATGACATTGTGATTCACAGACAAGTTTTCAAGGAAGGTGATGACATAGGCAGAAAGACGGATGAATTGGGTGATAACGTTCCGGGCAGTACTGATGATGCTGCTATTACTCACGATGATATGTTTGAACCGGACACTCTAGATACCAATGAACCCTCCAGTGCAGCAAAAGATCAAGAATCGTCTCAACCAGCAAAAGAAATTAAAGAGACAAATTGATGAAGACGGCCCCGTTGACATAACAGATGAAGAAGATGACTTAGATGATACAGAGGATGACTCCCCGGGTGCTTTTTCCTGAAAAGAGGCAGAGATAAAGAGAAAGCTAGTAGAGTAGAAAGCTCGTGCAGCTGAGGAGAAAGCTCTTGCCGAGGATCCTACCTTTACTGTGGATCCAGATGATGAAATTGCAGATATAGACGGAGAGCTAAACACTCCTCCTCCTCCTCCTAAGAGACAAAAGACCAAAGCAAAGAAAGACGCAGTTCGGGGAAAGAAAAGAATGTCGCAGAAACCACCGGTTGAAAAGACTCCATAGAGAGCAAGATGAGTAAATCTACCAGAAGTTTTTGGGGGTCTTGAAACTCTTTCTTTTCTGATTGCAGAAACAACAACTACAATAGCTACATCAACAACAACGGCAGCAACAACTTCAGCAACCACATCATAAGGTGCAACTATGCCTGCAGGTGTCACCATGTCGATGCCTGCTTCAGTAATCTTCACTAAGCACGTCTCACTTACTGAAGCAGCGACTAGTTCTCAGATTGTTTCAAACCCTATTGGTGATATGATTAAGAAGCTACGACATGAAGTTTGACCGTCAGCTTCTAAGTTTACTGATCAGCCCTCCTCTTCCTCAGCACCGGCCTCTAATGATCAACTACAACACCAGGTCAGTGAACTAACCGCTATAGTTGCTGCACAAGCGCGTGAGATTGCTGAGTTAAGGAGCAAAAATGCAACAATTGATGAAAATTAAAGGGCTATGCTGGAATTGATCAGTGAAACCATCCAATCAAACAAAGAGCTGCAAGCATCCAACAGAACGCTTACACTGTCCAATCAACAGATAGTCGAGTCTAATCGGCAGATTATGGAATCTCACCAGCAACTGGTACAGTCCAATAAAAGCACATTAGCTAGACTTACCAGTGTTGAATCCCAATACAGCCAGCTTCAGCTTGCAAACGTCAACAATGAACGAAGAATCACCGGATATAAAAATCAAAACACGAGGCTGAGGACTAGGATGAACGAGTTAGCTGGAAATCATCCTAGACTCACAGGTGGTACAAGTTCTGAAGCTGGTGCTGGTAATGATGAAGAAGAAGGAGATGATGATACTGATGATGATGGAGGTAAAGATGGTAAAGATGGTGGTGGTGGTGATCCTGGAGCCACAGGTGGTGGCGGATCATCAGCCGGATCTAGAGCAAGGCGTACAAAGAAGAATCACGATAAACAAGGCAAGGATCCCGAAGCAGGTTCTTCTGCTCAGAGGGAGCCTCTCCAAGACAGGATTCAGCAATTGCGGGAATCTTTGAAGCAGGTTGTAGTTCCTGTAGAGTTTGTTGAGCCACTGAACAGTTACTTTGCTTATGATGACGATGGCGACTTAATCCTACCACCCAAGTCTCCAGAGTATGATTTGGAAGAGGGTGAAATACCACCTGAAATGACATCTGATGATTTGAAAAAGATATTCGGCTTAGCACGCGGAGAATCTTCCGGTGCAAGTCACAGCCCTCCTCCAGAGATGAATCCGGATAACAACGAGGTTGAGATGGAAGATGGAACCAATGTGCCAACTCCTGAATTTGTAGTTGATGATTCTGGCACTGGGATACCTAATATTTCTGAGGAGATGTTTCATGAAGCTGAGGAGAAGCTCAAGGCTGATCCTACTCCTATTCCTGATAAAGTAAAAGAAAGACATGATAAGATCAGGCAGAAATATCCCCAATGGTTCACTTCAGAGGAAGAGGAAAAGAAGAAGAAAGGCCCTGTACAAGCTTCTATCTTCAAGAAACGTCTGTCTAAGATGTCTGGAAATGTCATCAGCTGGGCGTATGTGGAGAAGAAGAATATGTTGGGCGTGGGAAGAAGGTCTGTTATACTTCAAGCCCTATCGGAATATTCTCAGCCTCCCCTTCTGGTACATCCGAGATCTGATTAGACTACATTTTCCTCTGAACTATGAGAAAGAGTCTAGCCTAGATAGTTTTTTACAACATTCTAGCTAAAGAAAGCCGAACCAAATGGAAAAACTTTCAACCTCAGTATCCCAAGTCTTACAAAACAGACAAGCTATATCCAACCACCAAAAGTCCAATTTGGGAACACAAGATCAAGCCACCGAATTGTGTGTCAAAGATTCCAATTGTCCCAGTTGAACAAGACTTCTCTTCAAAGTTCTATTATTGGCATTATGATGCAGCTACTACCGAAGCAGTGATAGTCTTGAGCAACTCACCAAAGCCTTGCACGAAGATCAGAATATGGGACCCGATATGGTTAATTAACTGCTCAGAAAAAGATGTGGAGACATTGTTCGTGTATCCCATTCAGCACCTAAAAGACGAAGCAAATCAAGAAATGAAGTTTCAAAGGGTGATTCGCTTCTGTCACGCCAACAAAGTTCACGCTGGATGCGACTGGTCAAGACCTACAATGATCAGGACGATGTCAGATTGAAGTAAAGACTGAAGTTGCTGCTAGTCATGTTTTGTTTGTTTCTATTTATGAGTCTGTATAGTTGTTTTGCTGTGTTATAAACTTTGTCTTTTGAAATCTTTGTACGTATACTAGCCTGGTCCAAGGGGAGTCTGTTAGTACATGATGTCCCTAGGCTAGTATATTAGTTGTTTGGACGCGTTTCAGGGTGTTTGGAAGTGTTCGCAAGCGTTTTTGGGGTGTTTGGGACCTACATGCAATTAGGATATCCATGTCACACGATTAGGTGTACTCGTATGTATCAACATGCGAGTAGGAAGCTAAATGCTAGTCTCTAGAGGCGATTAGGGCCTAATCGCTTGTTGTGACATGGTGGATAGCTTCGTAATCGCGTGTTGCAGTCTGGACGAGTACGCGAGGTATAAATAGGCCCAATCATTACCCTAATCATTAGTTCTTGCCACACACACTCTCCAAACACCCTCCCCTGGTCTGAGAAAGTCTGATTTGATCATTGTAACACTCGAGCTCTGTTTTAATGATAAATCTTTAATCTTTTGAACCGTTTGTGTGTTAATTACTCGCATATCATTGTTTCTTAGTTGTTTTTGTTGTTAGAACATATTCAGAGGTTTCCGCACTCTGAATATAACCCTCGTGATTGTCGGTTGACCCTTCGTCGATCCTACAAACACTATGCAAAAGTCATCACAGATTACAAGTATAAGATTACAACTCTCCCCCTCAGCCTGATCACTCAGAAACTTTGTTTGTGTAAGAGAATGTAAAAGTGACAAATAGAACAGTATAGGCACTATTCTATTTATAGACAAACGAAAGCTCTGATGAACTAATACTGATGTCACCTAGACAATGACAGCTAACTAATATAACAACATAAAACATCTGCTAAGAATAACTACTGTTACATTGCCTAAACCTCTGATGAGAGAAACTCTGTTTACTTGAACATCTGTTGGAGCCTAAGTGTTGTTGGCTCCAACAGACCTTGTATCTCTTGTCAGCACTTTGCCTTGTTTCTTTATCAGCACTTTGTCTATCAGTGGTTTCTTCAATCAGTAGCAGTTTGGTATCAGCAGTTAGAGTCATCAGTCGTTTGGGAGGATACTTGAATCAAAATACTGTTTTATTGATAATCAGAAGTGTAGAATGTTTTGGCTTTTAATCATCTGTTCTTTTCCAGGTCAGCAGACCCAACAAATACATTAGTAAACTATAGAACTTACTTGAATAACATGCAATATTAGTAAAGCAATTTTTGCAGCCAAATCAAGATCAATATGTAGTAACAGATTGGTGAATCCTTTTTTTAGCAAGTTTTGAATATAAATCTTATCTAGTTTTAGCAACAAAATCATAAATAAGGAGACAAGATGGGAAAGGAACCCTATGAAAATATGAAACACGTCATATAATTATATTAGTAGGAACCCTATGAAAGTATGCGACACGTTTATATAATTATATTAGTAGGAACCTTATGAAAGTACGAAACACATTTTTATGACTATATTAGTTCCGACTCTAAGGCTTGAACATTATGTCACACTAAATTACATATTACAACAAGTCTACAAGTCATGTAAGGGGGACGGGGCGCTACCAGAATTGGTCACGGGTACCCCACTACCAGCACGATAACACTGCCGCCGCCCATGATGGTAGTGGTCCCGTGAACTAAATCCTGGTTCTAGTTAACGGGCTGGTACCCGTGGTTTGTTTCTTCTCCTTTTGTCTTTTTCTCTATTTTATTTCCAGTGGAGTGCTGCCTCCAAAAAACTATTTTAGTTAAGTGAATCAGTGAAATGAAGTGGCAATGCATGATAGATAGAAATCAGTGAAGTGAAATTTTTTTCAGTGGAGTACCCCGTCCCCCCTAACATTTAGGGGCTGTTTATCAAGTATTGAACCAGTAAGTGCTGGATCAGTAAGAGGTTTGAATGGATATAAGACTCTGAACCAGAAAAGAGCTGGACCAATAAGTGCTATTTGGTTGGACTTCTGAATGCCCATGCAAAATGACTATTTTACCCTTGGCACACCCGTGCAGGTCAGTAAACTGCCAGATTTTATCGGTTGAAGCCTTGGGAAGCACGTATCAATGTGCACGGCCGTGCACAGGGGTGTGCATGCCTGTGCAGGTCGGTAACGTTGACTTTTTGCCTTCTAATGACTTGGAAATGTTGACTTGTTGACCTGGACAGGTGCACGGCCGTGCACGGACGTGCTGCATCTGACACAGCTTTTAAGTCTTCAATTCCTTCCCAAGTTTGCTTCTTTGTCTTCTAGTGTCCCGGACTAGTTTTATCATCGTTTAAGCCTCGAAAGGTCTTCACACATACATGAAACATGCTGCGAGTCTCGTATCCTCAGGAATCTCCGTTTTTAGCTGTTTTTCCCGAAAATCACTTGTTTTCGGTTTGGAGCTCCAATTTCCTGAAAAATACAAATATGAACGATTAAGTAGCCAAAATCGGTAATTTAAGCCCAATTTTGCCCTATTATGAGACTAATTATGCATGTGTTATATGTTAAAATCACGACACATCATACTACCCCACACTTAGACGGTTGTTGTCCTTAAGCAACCAAACAAAGATCTGTCTAAGGCAAACAGCAAGATATATAGATCCACAAGCCACTTGTTTTATTTTATGATAGAAAAATAAAAACGCCATGACACGCCTACTTAACTCTTAAATTAGGCTCAAACCTATACCTACTCACAAGGTTCACTCAACACTCAGGTTTAACTTTTTGGTGAGTTTTGGGGGTGAACACTTAAGTCCGAACCAATTCCGACACATGTCATGGCTTGTTTTCAAATCAAATCTCCACCGCTGAATATGGGCGAGAAAATGTGAATCACAAGGTCTTTGATCGGGTGAAGATGATAAAGCGATAAATGAGTAGGATCGGTGTCTACTGTCATGTCTGGTTCGGGTAGCAGCTGAGGCATGATGAGAAGATGTCGAGCTTTGGATAGTTCTGACGTGCGGTCTCGAAATGTATAAAACACACAAGTTCTAGTTATTCTGACGTCCATACTTTGCAAACTGTTAGGTTTTCCACCTAATAATCCCCGCTAGGAATGTCCTAGAAATCAATCTTCAAATAAAGTTGTTTTTCTCTAAGCCCATTTATTGTGGAGCTTTTTCCGACTTATTTCTAAAACTTTTTTTCCCATGCTTCTTACAGTGAAGCTTATTCTTTGGTGTGATGACTCTTCATTGCTATCTTTTCTTCTTTTGTCAAACCTCCTTGGTAAAACCGTGACGTCTGATCTGTTCCTTTCATTCCAAGACTTTCCAAGAGTGTCCCGATTGCCTTCAACCAGCTTCCTTTGCCAAAACTTGACATGGGCTCGATGTGAGGGAAGAAACGAAAAAAAGGCTAAAGCTCAAGAGGGGTAACTAGGTGAGGGGTATGTGTGTGATATGCTATGAAAAATGGAACGGGTGTATCCTAGGTGCCTTGATCATCTTCACACTCTCACCTTACGTGCGGTCTCGAAATGTATAAAACACACAAGTTCTAACCGTGTAGGACTAAGGTCGGATATCTCTCAAGCAAATGAAGCGAGCAATAAATGATATATATAAGGTATAGATTTTAAGCATAATTTTTGGCGTATTTTATACTTGCCATGCAACCTATTTTTCTATTTTTATTTATATATATTAAGTGGACTTTTGGATTTTAAAATTTTGTCATATTTTGACTATCCTATGGTGTGAACCGTTCGGCGAGATGCCTGATAGCTTCCACTCGGATAAGTCTAATATACTTTACTAATTTGCCCTAAATGACTTTGAGTGGCGCTACAGGTATCAAGCAGCTAATAGGGTACCAGATGGCCCATAAACAATAATAAAATGACCCGCTAGAAGTAATAAAACATGCAGCAATAACGTTCCATCCCACACTTAAAATTTTGCAAAAATTTTAAGTATAGAAATGGAAAAAGAGACAAGAGAAACTAATACTCCCCTGATAGTGGTGAATTCACCGGCGTGTAGTCGATACCCACAGCCGCCTTGCAAGTTCGCCAAAAATTTCGCCTCATCCTAGCAAGCTCTCCTCAACCTGTCCTAAAAACTAAAATAAAAGTAAACTAGATAGATAAAATACTAAAACTAGGGATAAAATATTAGTGCCGAAACACTAACGGGGTGGAACATGTCTAATCATAGATTAAACATGTTCTAAACATGCAGCTCGCGTGCATGTAAAGCAACCGAAAAGAAAAAGAAAGTTGTTTAGGAAAATTTTATACATACCTTAGAGTGAAGATTAGAGTTTGAGATAGAGGAAAGTAACAGAAAATGGCGGTTTTAAGGGTGGAGATTACGTTTTTAAAATTTTAAACGGTTTTCCATAGTATGGTTTTAAAATTCGGGAAGTATCTTCTTAAATTTTAAAACCTAATTTTAAGCCTCGAAAACATTTTAAGTTTAAAATTTTGAAAAATCTCTCCCCAGCTAATTTTCCACATTTAACTAAACTTAGCTGCCAATCTTCACGGTATGACAAACCTCTTCTAAACGAAAATAAAGCAGAAATAAAAACCCTACAAAATAAAAGTTGATAATTTTGGCGATTTAGGCGTCCTTTGCGGGATTTCTACGAGGTAGCTAATCTTGAAGGAAACTTGCAAAGAAAACTCAAAACAACCGCAATTTTTGAAAATAAAGGAGAAATAAAATGAAAAGAGAAAATAAAGATGACCGAAAACAAAAAGAAAAACAAAGTGAAAAAGAAGATGAAAAATAAAAATAAACCAACTAATTAAGTGACTTGGGTCTTTCTTTGGAATTTTTTTTTTTGTGTTCCCTGGCAACGGCGCCAAAAACTTGATGTGCCTGGTTTTAGTAATTAGAAAGAGATCATTTTCCTGGTGCCAAAAACTTTGATGTTTTAATTCCAAAACAGTGGTTTTTGGAAAACGATTGATTTTTACTAAATTGTTTAAATAAGATTTAAATTTATAAGTAAACGATAATTACTTTAAAAACTTAAACCAACACATAGGCAGAGAACCTGACGTGCATAGCATAGCTTTCTAGGGTAAATACCGAGTATCGTATTCCAGAGAACACACTTTCCCTACTCAACCTTTCATCAAATAACTAATCGGGTTTGAAAAGAAAAATAAAACGGAGGGGTTCTAAGAAAAATAGTTTTGAAAAAGGGTTTTGGGTTTTATAAAATAAAAAAATAAAATAGTAGAGATAGTGGTCATGCACATCCCGGGGCCCTCCGTATAAGTAGTTAAGTTTATTATTAGAAACAGTATTAAGTTTAATTATTTGTGAGGAGGACAAGAGTGGTCTTAAAGTGTTGACTCCTTGATAGAGAAACAGGGCCACTACTGAGTAGTATGCGTAACCTCCCGATGCGTGTCCGCATTAGCTATGAAGGTTCACCGTTTGAGCCTTGCTTTCACAAGAGCTTCCCAAACTGTGGTCAAGTCACTGGTCCTCTAACTTATCTTCTTCTTAAAATGGGGGTTTGATTTCCGACATGGAACACCATACACCTCCCTTAGCTCTCGTGTTTCATACCAAAGGATCTCTTTTTAGAGTCAGTCCTGGAAACATCGTATCCCCAAAGTAGGTTAACAGTCATAAACACCAAAGGATCTCTCTTAAAGTCAGCTCAGGCAACGTGTATCCCCAATGGTTAATGGTTTTGTACTAACGAGACCTAGATATAGTATTCTTGTTTTACTTCTCTTAGAAGTGACACTTTAATATTTATTGGCCAGGTAAATACAAAGTTGGTTTAGTGATTTATGATTTAACAAACCCAACCCATAATCTCCCGAGATGAATGAAATCTTGAACAAAGGTGGAACATCATCCTAAAAGTGTATAATCCGAAGATCACTGGTGCACCTGTAGGGAATCCTCCCTTTGTCAAGAAAGTCATTCATTCATCTGGCAAGAACCAGAATAACCAGAAATGTGTCACTCAGATCTGGTCCACTTCAGAAGCCATTGCTTAGAACCCAGTTTGGATATCATGAGCCCGAAGGATCTGTCTTACTATCGGTTTCCTTGTCTTGGATCTAACTTAAGACTACCAGAAGCTGATTAAACCTCTTGATATTAATTAAGATTGATGTCAAAGGTTTATCAAGTTATTCACTATTTAAGCCCGTCACAAGATAAACAAACAAGAATTAGATAAGAAGATAACACAACAAATAACTAAAAACAAACTACTACTACCACTACCACCACCACCGCCGCCGCCACCACCCCACCACCACCACCACCCCACCACCACCACCACCACTACCACCTACTACCACTACCAGTACCACTTTACCACCACTACCACTACTACTACCACTATTACCACTACTACTTTACTACTACTACTACTAATAATAATAATAATAATGAAAGTCTAAAAATCGAAGTGGGTTCGGAGATCATAGAAAGATACAACCATAATGAATGATCAACACTAGAACATAGCTGCTCATAGACAAGCCTTCTATCTCTTAGTGCTATGTATCTTGTGCAAGCCTCACGACCCTCGATATTTTATTGCATGAACTACTCTACGATATCATTCTCGGCCAAGATAATCAAGGTAGGATGAGGCCTAACCTTGGTGGAATGTTAGGATGGCCCTAAGGCCTCCCACAAGACCCCAAGATCTCTGGAGGAAGCTTGGAATTCGGCCCAAGAAAGCACAAGAAGGGATGCCAAATGAGTGAGTTGAGCTTGCTATTTATAGGCAAATCAAGCCATGCACGCCCGTGCATCTTGATGTGGCACGCCCTTGCGTGACAGGTGGTATTGTTGCAGAGTACTTTTGAGTAGAATATGTTGGGTGTAGAGTAGTGCATGCCCGTGCAGGTCAGTAAATTGCCAGATTTTGTCGGTTGAAGCCTTGGGGAGCACGTATCAATGTGCACAGCCGTGCACAGGGGTGTGCACGCCCGTGAAGGTCGGTAACGTTGAATTCACGGCCATGCTGCATCTAACACAGCTTTTAAGTCTTCATATCCTTCCCAAGTTTGCTGCTTTGTCTTCTAGTGTCCCGGACTAATTTTATCATCGTTTCAGCCCTTGAAAGGTCTTCACACATACAGGGAACATGCTGCGAGTCTCGTATCCTCAGCAATCTCTGTTTTTTAGCTGTTTTTACCTGCAAATCACTTGTTTTTAGTTTGGAGCTCCAATTTCCTGAAAAATACAGATAAGAACGATTAAGTAGCCAAAATCAGTAATTTAAGCCCAATTATGTCCTATTATGAGACTAATTATGCATGTTTTATATGTTAAAATCGCGACACATCAGTGACCTTTTACCCCTCAGGATATGCCAAAACCACACATTTTTCTGCTCTTGGTTTCAGTTTTCTTTTCTTAAGTGTGCAAAAGCCAATGAACCAAATACTCTCAAATTATCGTATTTTGCGTTCTTTCATGTCCATTTTTCAATAGGATTCATCATACCAATGGCTTTGTACCATGGTTCCTCCACCCCAGGAATTCCATCATTAACCTTGTAGACCCATTTATAAGCCACCAATTTATGCCTTTTTGGTGCTTCTACAAGTTCCCAAGTTTTATTTTTCTTCAATGAACACATTTCCTCTTTTATTTCTTTAACCCATTTATCTTTTTTTAAAGAAGAAATTGCTTCATTAATGATCAAATGTTCTGTAATACTTTCTTCTTCTGCTACCAACATAAGTGCTGACAGATTACAATCTCTGAACTTCACTGGCTTGGATACATTTTCTCTTCTTGCTCTATCTCTAGCAAGACTATAATCTATATTGCTAGACATTCTTCTTTTATTGACAATGTCACCTATGGATCCTCATGAATTATCATTATGTCCAGTGACTCCACCACAAACTGAACTGTATGTTCAGTTTCTGTATCAGTCTGCTCACTGACATTCTTACCAACCAAGTCTTTGTACAATACATCTTCTCTCCGTGCCACATCATCTCTAGTCACTGTTACCCTTGGACTCATATTTTCCATCTTGTATAATCTGTGACCTTTTACCCCTTTAGGATAGCCTAAAACCACACATTTTTCTGCTCTTGCTTCCAATTTTCTTGACTTATGTGTGCAAAAGCCAATGAACCAAATACTCTCAAATTATCATATTCTGCCTTTTCTCATGTCCATTTTTCAATAGGAGTCATCATACCAATGGCTTTGTACCTTGGTTTCTACACCCCTTGAATTCTTTGTTTAATCTTGTAGACCCAGTTACAACCCACCAATTTCTGCCCTTTTGGTGCTTCTATAAGTTCCCAAGTTTTATTTTTCTTCAATGAACACAATTCCTCTTCCATTGCTTTGACCTATTTGTCTTTGTCTAAAGAAGAAACTGTTTCATTAATGATGAAATGTTCAGTGATACTTTCTTCTTCTGCTACCAACATAAGTGCTGACAGATTACAATCTTTGAACCTCACTAGCTTGGATACATTTTCTCTTCTTGCTATATCTCTAGAAAGACTATAATTTGTATTGTTAGACTCTCTTCTTTCATTGACAATGTCACCTATGGATCCTGAGGAATTATCATCATTTTCCAGTGGCTCCACCTCAAACTGAATTCTATGTTCAGTTTCTGACAGTCTGCACACTCACATTCTTGCCAACCAAGTCTTTGTATAATACATCTACTCTCCATGACATAACATTACTACTCACTATCACCCTTGGACTCACATTTTCCATCTTGTATAATCTGTGACCTTTTACCCCTTTAGGATAGCCCTAAATCACACATTTTTCTGCTCTTGGTTCCAATTTTCCTTGACTTATGTGTGCAAAAGCCAATGAACCAAATACTCTCAAATTATCATATTCTACCTTCTATCATGTCCATTTTTCAGTAGGAGTCATCATGTCAATGGCTGACGAAGGAGTCCTATTCACCAGATATGCATCAGTGGATAATTTCTTAGTCCATAAACTTTTTGGAAGTCCTAAGCTAATAAGCATACATCTTAAGTGTCATGTTCATTCTTTCTGCAAAGTCATTTTGTTGTGGTGTCCCAGGAACTGTAAGATGTCTTGCTATTCCTTTATCTTTGCACAACTGATTAAATTCTCTATTACAGAATTCCAAACCATTATCTGTCCTTAGTTTTTTCAACTTCTTATTACTTTAATTCTCAACGAATGCAAGTCACTTTTTAAATTTTCCACAAGATTCATGTTTGTGCTCTAACACATACACCTAAACCCTTCTTGAGTGATCATATATTATTGACAAAAAATACCTAGCACCTCCTAATTATTGATTCTTTGTAGGACCCCATAAATCAACATGTACATTGTCAAGTATATCCCTGGTCACATTAGCTCTCCTTCCAAGTTAACCCTGTGAGCCTTCCCTAGTATAAAATTATCACAAACCAACCCCACATACTTTTAGATCCCCATAACACTTGTTGTTTACATAATTCATTTACACCTTGATCACTAATATGACAAAGTCTTTGGTGCCAAAACTTAGTTTGCTCACATTGGCAGATACCTGCACTGCATAACCATCTAATTCATAGATATTGTTATCTTTTCTAGTCCCAGACAAAATTACCATGGATCCCTTAATCAACCTTTCCATTCATTAAACTCACATGATACCACTCCCTTTCAAAAGTTCAAAATGATATCAAATTTCTTATGAGACTTTGTATGTACCTTACATGTTTTATTTCTATACGTGACCCATTATTCAATTTGAAAACAATAGTACCATGCCCTTTGATGTGACTTGACCTATCATGTCCTAATTGGACAACTCCCAAATCTTCCAATACAAGATCTTTGAATAATTCATTAAATAGGCACATATGAAAAGAACCAACAGAATCAAGAATCCATGTATTATCCAAGAGCCAATGATGTTGTAGCCTAGTGGTTGCAATGGAGGTGGGAAGGTTTACCTACTTTGTGGGTTTCCTGCCCTGGGAGGTCACAGGTTCGAATCCCACTCAGAGTAGGGTTATTCTGAAATGAGGGGCTGGACCTTAGGGGGGCCCAGGGATCAGACCTAAACGGTGCGGGGCTTCGTTATGGGTGTGTACCGTTGACCGTTCAAAAAATGTATTATCCAAGAGAAACATTTGCTTGAGACCTTGACCTATGCACTTCAAACTTCTTTTTCTTCCTTTCAAGACAATCCTTCTTAAGATGTTTCTCAGAGTTACAAATTGGACATTATAGATTAGTGGATAAAAAGTTAGTTGCCTTATATAGGAATAATCATGATTTGATTAAGGATGGGTGCATACAAGGGGTTATATTAATCTAGGTGCTAGATTCTCTTGGATAATACACACACACATATGTATACACACACATGCACGCATGCATGTAATCTTTGATGGAGTTCTATATTTTTTTTGTTAAGTAATTATATATGTTTATACATGTATATTCAAAACATTCTATGTTCATTGAATATTATGTTCTATTTCTCTTAAAAGTTCCCTATTCTGATCTACCCCTTACAAACAAACCTTCACCTTAATCATCTTTAACATCTATTCTTTTCTTTAATTCCTTTGAATTCAAAGCAGCCAAAACTTTCTCCATTGACAATGTATCCTTTCCATACATAAGAGTATCAACAAAATGCTCAAATGAAGATGGAAGAGACGTCAAGAAGATAATTGCTTGATCTTCATCTTCAAGAGTTGCATCAATATTCTCTAATTCAAGAATAAGTTTGTTGAACTCATCTGTATGAACCTCCAATGTCTTTGTCGTTGACATATTTAAAGTGTATAATCTTTTCTTCAAGTATAGCCGATTGGCTAATGACTTTGTCATATAAAGACTCTCTAATTTCGTCCAAATACCAGCTACTGAAGCCTCTTTTGACACGTCACTTAGTACTTTATCCCCTAGACTTAGGATAATAGCACTATGAGCCTTATCAAGTGTGACACATGTCAATTTCCCAGGTCAAATCCGTACACTTGATAGACGAGTCTTTACTTTATCACGTGCTATTTTATTCATGCATTAGACATAGTCGTATATATTAGTTGTGCGAGAGCCTAGAGAAAGCCCATTCACACAATTAGTGACCTTAGTAGTTATTGATTTCACATGATTGACTCATGACCATGAACGATGATGGACTATTTTTCAAATGAGTCAAACTCGATGACTAGATGAAAGTGCATATATGATTGGTTAGCTTATACATGGAAAGCACTATAATAACCAAGAACAAAATATTCAATAAACCTAGAATGTTTTGAATATACATGTATACACATATATAATTACTTGACAAAAAAAATATAGAACTCCATCCAAGATTACATGCATGCGTGCATGTGTGTGTGTATTATCTAAGAGAATCTAGCACCTAGATTAATATAACCCCATTTATACACCCATCCTTAATCAAATCATGATTATTCCGTAATAAGGCAACTAACTTTTGATCCCACTAATCTATAATGTTCCATTAACCTCAAAAATAACTCCCTTTCACCTACAAATTTTTGACCCACATGAACTAAAAGGATCAAACCATCAAGTCAATCTAAAAAGATAGACATTTCACTTAAATGGTTAACACTTTTAATCACCTAAAGATCTAGATTAATTGACTTTCCTTAATACATCTCTCTCTCTCTCTCTCTCTCTCTTGATCTTATGTAACCGCCACCACCATCCCATCATTCATCTCCATCCCCTCTAATCTTAAAAATCTATTATGCTTAAACAAATCACAAGTGACACATATCTTTAGTTGATTAACCAAGGTCAGCCTAGTCAATTCATGGAAACTCTAACTTAGATGTGATTAATAAAGAAATGGAAAGATCCCTTTTAATCACATGGATCAATGAAGGATTATACCCTAAACAATCAAAATCTCCTTTTCCTCTTTGTCTGCTTAAAGCCGTCGCCCCCTCCTCCTAGTATTCGTTTTGTTTACTTCCAACACACACAAAATCTCATGGAATGACACTTCATGTTGACCTTGTCAAGATGAGAGGTCACCTTTGATGGATTAAGCATAATATCTAGATTAATCACCATTAGGGAAAGATTCTATTAAGCTCAAGAATACACACAAGTTGACTTGCCATAATTAAAATCCCTCACCCTCACTCCTCTCTCCCTCTCATCGCTATATATAGAGGACCAAAGTCCTTGGATTTGCATTCACTAAACCAACCACCCACCTCTAGAACAATTCATGACTCACAACCCTCTCATTCTTACCACTACAATCTACCCATTTCCAACAACTATAACTAACCATTTCAAGCCAAAAACCCACTATTCCAAGCCTAGAGGATCCATCCCCAAGGAGCTCCAAGACATTTAGAAGCTTGCACGCGAAGTGGATCACCAAGCATACACCATTTCTTTTCTTTTCGGCTACTTTG
The DNA here is from genome assembly GCA_030844895.1 of Ambrosia x helenae. Lineage (NCBI taxonomy): Eukaryota > Viridiplantae > Streptophyta > Magnoliopsida > Asterales > Asteraceae > Ambrosia > Ambrosia x helenae. The sequence continues at coordinate 60,183 of JAUTDX010000788.1, forward strand.
CGCTTAATACGGCTAGAGGTATAAACTAAACATACATTTCCTTGTATTTCATGAAATAGTTTAGCAAAGTTCACCCAAACACAACCTCTAAAGCAAAACTCTAACAACTCTCAATGGGAATGTTCATCTATACATGCATGTGTGTGCGTGTGTAGTGTAGTGTAGTGTAGTGTAGTGTATGTATGTATGTATGTATGTATGTATAAGTATGTGTGTGTAGTGTGTGCGTGCGTGCGTGCGTGTGCATGTAGTATGTGTGTGTGCATACCGTAGCTTATATATATATATATATATATATAGATATACACACACATAGATGTGTGTGTATCGTACTATACATATGTATGTGTTTGCGTGCGTTAGTATAGATATTTGTGTGAGTACCATATATGCTTTGAGTATAAATGTATATGTATATGCGTAAAGTATATGGGTATATGTAGACTTGTATACAAGGGGTATATGCATGGAAGTATGTACAAGATGAATGTGTGGATCACAACTATGATACTCAAGTATATATACATATGGTAGGGATGATATTGAGTGTCATTTAAAAATATTTAAAGTTAAGCCTCAAACATAATAATTCCAAGAACCATGACAAGATAAACTGTACCTTTTCAAAGATAGATATGTCTAAACATTTTCATGAAGTCATCAACAGTTCATTGAGTTAACACACTTTTTCCATAAGTTGGGTGAACAACGTACGCAATAAACCATCGAATATAGACCTAAATGTCTTTTGTAGATAGGACACGTGTACGTCGGATCTTTGGTGTTTCGGGCTTTACTTTGCTAGCTTTCGCACGGATTCGAGGTGACTTTCACGGCCCCTTTTTATTGTTTTACATTTTGGGAAAAAATAAATGCAATATTTATTACGATTACAATGTTTTAGAACGATTTCAATAGCTTATTTGTGCATGAGACAATAATATTTAGAGATCTCATAAAGCCCTCGTGTAATTTCCTATATTGTAACCATTAACTATGCACTTAGCCATGGAACACTTGAATAGATCTATTAGATTGACACCCCCACTCTTGGTTAGTCGCTCTAACCCGGACACAAACGACAAAAGAGTGCTAGTATTTCACATATGATGATACATTGTCTTTACTGTGCGATGTGTGAGGTACAACTCGTCAATGTTTGGTTATGGACTCATGATTGGTCACATTTGTCATTATCTTAGCTAGGTATTGATTGGTCACTCACGGATTTCATTAACGTTAAGTTTTACTAGTCTTTAAAACCTGTGAACTCACCGACTTTATGTTGACAAATGTTTATGCATGTTTATCAGGTAATTAAGTTGTCATGAGTTGGAACTTGAAGTTTTAGGCATGCATTCACTGATACCGCTTTTGAGAGATTTTTCATTTAATTCTCTGCCATCATGAGATTTAGATGAAAAATCCTAACTTTCAAAACAATTTATATTTTGGGATGTAAAACAATAACACTTTGGTATCCAAATTTATGTTTCTTATTTGAATGTTTGCTTGACTTGTGCTTGAAAACCTTTTGTGTCGCATCTCATGATCCCGCCTTGGTGGGGTGTGACAGATAATGTCTTTCTTTTCTTTTCTGTAAGCGTCGTCGGAAGATGGGCTTCTCTGGCAAGTGCATCGACCACTCCTTGCTGAACAAGAAACGCCCTCATCTTCACACCATAAACCGAAATCATTCTTGCCATCAAATTTCACCAGATCGAACTTAGTCGAAACCTTCAACAACCAGACACTTTCTTCTCCGATCAATTTCTCTGGTGAAATTTCTTCCGTTGCTGATTCGAGCCCTAGAAAACCAGGCTATGATACCAATTATTGAAGAACAATCAACGATTTTCAAGATTAATAACACACACATAATGATCTCGAAGGCTTCTTCTCATTACTATGGTTACTGATTACAAAGAGATCAAGAAAAGATTATGAAAAAACGGTTACAACTACCATTCCTTCTAATTACTATTTAACAACAAGCTTAACTTAAATTCTAAATTGACACATATGGCCCTCAACTATTCAGACCTTATTATTAAAAGAATAAACTAAATGTTTGACTTTCGTTGACTTCCACTTGACATGTTCCAATATCTCTGTTGGAAAACAATTGGATTTGGTAGGTTTGCTCAACCGCCTCCTACATCAGCCATCTTCTAAACTCAAGTTGAATGTTGTGGCTATGCACCCCATAAGTACATTGGATCAGGCCCACTTTGTCTCCAAAAAGTCAACTGAGTATAACCATATTGCTTCCCTTCGGCTATCACTCCCCCAGAGCCTAAGCGTGACTCTGATACCAACGGTTGGAACAATCGATTTCAAAAAACACAAGACATGGTTATTTGAGGTGGACGCTCACGACTCTTTTCATTAATTCAAACACTTAAAACAGTAAATACAGACGGAGTTTTAGTTAGTACACAGCGAACAAAATCATAATTACGTAATGTTTATTGCGGTACTATACATATTATTCAAAATCATTCAGTCATGTTCATAAATTTAGTGGTATATATACAATTTTAAAAAATATGGACTTATATATCATCAATTCATTGCTGTATTTAAAATTCATCGTAAAAGAAACCTAAAACGAATGATAGGATACTCAGAATTTCCGTCGGTTACATAACAAAATTTATAGCATAATTTTAATTATTTTATATCTTTTATACCGCTTTATGTTACGAATAATTATTTAAAGCTCTTTAATAATATGTTACGAGTAAATAAGTGAATGCGGTAATAAATTAGGTATATTATATAAAGATCACAATTCAAGGATTTCTAAACCATCCACAACTGTGCACTGTTTCGAGTTCTAATTTCTACGTTCACACATGGAGAAAGCCATTACATTCAAGTTTATTATCATCACCACATTGCTTATTACTACAGGTATATCTCATCTCTATTCCATGAGTGTCGTTTTTTTTTATTATTCTTAAGCTTCTCATATTCTTTTATTCTAAGATATTAATTAATCCACCACCAATTTTATATTTGATGATATATAAATTATATATAATTATCATTATTGAAAAATATTTGGTTGGTATAATTAATTATAAGTGTCTTACTGATAGTGATTGGAGTTAGCGGTCAAGTGGATGAAAATGGGGTCGAAAGTTGCACTAAGAGATCTTGTACGATTGGAGCTCAAGATCCTAGTATGACCATATGTACTCCTCCTTCATGTGAATATACCGAAGATTGTTCCCATTATTGTTGGCCCAATCCTGAGCCTGTTTTGTCAAAAAGGCATTTGTTGTTGTTGGTAAACCATGTGTTAGATAAATTACCAACGATAAATTCTTATAAATTTGTCTCTTTTGGAGTTTATGATCGATTTGTTGTTGCCTTTTTAGTGATTTTAACCATTAATATGAAAACATGTCATTGAGAGAAAAAATATGTTGTGTTGAATACAAGCCAGTGATTAAATAATAGCAATATGATAATGTGAACCCACCTGCGGGACCAGGTCAAGACATATCATCACCTATAAAATCACCACATATGGTAAATGGAATAAGGACCTGTCAAAACACGTCTTCCGTATGCTACATTCACATAACTAAACAAAGATATATGCTAAATGAAAAAATAACAAATATGGATAAGGTTAAAATTACATTCAATCACATAGGATAATACAAGTATTGCATTCGAGTTGTTTTTCGGTCTACTAAATGTACTCACTTTTCGGAGGGTTGGGTTGGGGTGGTTAGCAACATCTATCTATACATATAATAAACCAAAGCCATTTTAATGACATGGTACTCAAAGAGGGTATTCTCTTCATTGAGTGTGTCATGTGTCATCCCATGTGGCAAGGGCTTTATTTTAGGAAAATAATAATTTAAAATTTAAAAACAAAATTAGATTTTTATCTCTAATGTTTCCTCCCATAACTTTTAAACGTTAATATCTTTTATATACAAGATTTTTTAACCACAAAAATTACACCAAATTAACGAGCGTTTTATTATCTTTCCAACGGTTACCATAGTGGTATATAAAAAACGGAGAAAAAACGACTATTTTTTTGTGTGGTTTTGTTCGTACAGGAAAAAAACACAAAGTGTTCAGGTTATTCATTAATCATGTATAGGCAAGTCAATAGTTATGTTCAAACCAGTACATATGAATTTTATTTACAACATGTGTTAGCATTGGAGTTGTACATTGTTTTAGGTTATGTTTTAATATTAGAGTTATACATTGTTTAAGGTTATGCACTAACATTGGAGATACATTGTTAATTGTTTTAGGTTAAGTGCTACCCGAAGCTTTTTTGCATGTAACTGTAAAACGTATCAGTCTATTTCAGACGTAAAATTGATATTTCAAATTAGATTTCTCAACCCGGACGCTCCCGGGATATAATCTAGTACTTAATATAAAGATTTGAATGAAAATAAAAGTTTGTTAGATAACTTAAGTACCTCATATACATTTGTAACTTTCTTCTTGGACATATTCAAGCTTTCTACAAATGTTTGAACCTAGAACATCTAACCCTAGACCAATCACTTTTCATTTGAATTAATAACAAAAAAAATATAGTCATACATTTATACTACTATTTTGTTAATCCATTAGTTTTCTAATGATAATGATTAGGAGGAAATTACACATTTACCCAGTTTGAATATGAAACCTCTCCTCTAAAAAGCAAGCCTCTTTTAAGTGGATTAGACCCACATTGACATATATATATTTATATATATAGGATTGGGTTCATATGAGAACCCCTTTGAGTTATGAGAACTTAAGAACTCTTCTAGACCAATGGTAAGCTAACACATACACCACCTATGATTATAATATTAAAGGGTAAAAAAGTAACTTATCCCCACCCCCTCCCCAACCCCAACCCCATCCCACACCCACCTTTTAACACTCTGATTTGTCTTTTCTTGTTTTTAAAATCACCTCACACCTCTCTCTCTCTATCAGACTCTCTCTATCTCTCTCTTCCTCTCACACACGTTTCTCTCTCTCTCTCTCTTTCTCTCTCTCTCTCTCTCTCTCTCTATCTAGATGACGAGGGGTGGGTTGGGGATCTGAACGGTGGTGGCATTTTTGGGGCAGTGGTTCGTGGCAGCGTGGAGGTAGGGGTGGAGGAGATGGTGGGGTCCGATGATGGGTGTTGGGCGGTGGTCGGCGGGTTCAGGAGACGGCGAAGGAGATAGTGAAGACGAATGGTAGAGGGGTCTGTTTTTGGGTGGTGGATATGCTGATTACGATGACTGACTGTTTCGTGGTTTTGGTGGTCGTTTCATGGTGGTCGAGGAGATGGTGGCGGAGACGGTGGCGGAGACGGTGGAGGACGGCCGGGGGAGGAACAGGTTTGTTTGTGTTGTTATTATTATTGTTGTTATTATTATTATTATTATTATTATTTCTGTTATTATTATCATCATTATTATTATTATTGTTATTATTTTATCTGTTCGACCAGATCCTTCATTGATATAAGCAGCTGGACTGATCTTCTATATTCCTCTTCAAAACATGTCGAACAAGCTGCTCCTTCGTTGGTATTATTACTGTTATTAATATTTTATTTCATTTATTTTTTTTTTTGAACTGTTTTTGATGGAGATGCTAAGTGGTATGGGTTTTCTTATCTTTTTTTCAATGATGTTACGAAGTTGGTATTAATACTGTTATTAATATTTTATGGTTGATTTCTGGTTGACTAGTTTTGTAGGCGTGAGATTTATTTTTTTTAATGATAATTTGGGGAAATAATTGATAGAAACAGATGAAATGAGTATGAATATGAAATAGTTTAGGGGTTATATTTTTGGTGTTGCTGATGGTGTAATATTTTTCAGGTTGTTCTTAGATTTTACACCAATGTTAGTATGAATTTTATAAATGTTGGTTTGTTTTACATTTGATGTAATACAATTTTGATTGATGGTGTGGGGCATTTACAGTGGTGTAATACAACATTTATAGATGCGACTATGTATTTTTTACATTGATATAAATAATTACAAGAACGAATGGTCTTGTGTTTGATAATAATCTTTTGATGAACAGCATGAAGATACGCTTTTGATGATGTTTAGATGAATTCAGTACGGCTTCGGCAGATTATCGGAGGCATCGGTTAGAGAACATGGATTTTTCGCCATTGCTTTGTCATTAGCTTGATGAGGTAGAAAATTATGTTTTAACCACGTGTTTTTGTGTCAAAGTTTTCATTTTGAACATGTGTAAGTTGCTTTAACAAGACTGTTGATCGGTCAAAATGGTATATATTTTGAGCGGATGAACGAGTAACTAATAAAGTAGTTATTATTTTTATTATTTGTTAGTACTCTTAAATAAAATGCAGGTCAGTATATGTGTTTAGGGGACTTTTGTTGTTTTATTTTTTTGTGGGTTTTACACCAATGTGGTTTGTTTTACATTATTGTTAGTATGAATTTTATAAATGTTGGTTTGTTTTACATTTGATGTAATACAATTTCGGTTGATGTTGTTGGGCATTTACAGTGGTGTAATACAACGTTTATAGATGTGACTATGTATTTTTTACATTGGTGTTAATAATTACACTGGTGTAAATAACACACAAATGTATGGATGTTTGTTTTGGTATGGTAGATTTTACATTTGTGTAAATAATTACACCAGTGTAAATCACACAAAAATTATAGACGTTTGGCTTTAACACACAAAAATATTTGTTCATCTTGTGTTTTACACTGGTGTAAGAGTATCATTTTGGGTTTTTACACTAAAAATAAAATAAAGTTAAAAAATGGATTTTTACACTAATTTTGCAGATCAATGGTTGGAATTTTATAAATTATTAAAGACAAATTTATTTGCATTTATAAATTATTAAAAAGTAAAATAAAAAACATGATGTGATGGTGGGTTGACAAGAGAGATGGTGGTTTTACTTAAATGCCCTTGTTACCATATAATATTGTTTTGTATCTCTCTTACCTTAATATTTTATTATCATTTAATCACAACCACAAACTCCTTGATAATTAATTAAACTTGTGGCTATAAAGTGAGTTCTCAAGTTCTCACAACTCACACTAGTTCTCAAAATAACCCAACCCTATATATATATATATATATATATATATATATATATATATAAGATTAGGTTCAAATGAAAACCAGTTTGAGTTGGAAAAACAAGAAAACCCATTTCAGCCAATAAGATGGTTCCACATCACTCATTTATAATTTTTTAATTAGGGGTACAAAAGATATTTACACAAACATTTCAAGGGCAATTAAGTAATTTACACACCCAATCAAATCATCCATCCTTTCAACTCATATATAATATCTTCTTTTCTCTCTTTCTCATTTGAGAGGGTGTTTGGGATTGAGTTTGGAGATGCAAAAGTGCTTTTGGTCAAAAGTGCTTATTGGCTTATGACTTTTTGAAAAGGAGTTTTAAAAAAAGTGTTTGGATTAGCTTTTGAGATGAAAAACGTCAAAAAGTCAATAAATTGTTATTTTTTTAAGTGTTTCGCTTAACTTATTGCGAATATTGGTTGTATGAGTGGTAAATTTGTAATTTTTTTCCAAAAGTCAAAAGCCAAAAGCTAAAAGCCAGGATTTCTAACTTTTCAAAAACAGCTTTTTCACCCTTAAAAGCCAAAAGCCAAAAGTCAAAACAGAAAGTGCTTTTAGGTTACACAAACAGCTTATTGACTTATTGGCTTTTTCAAAAAGCCAATAAGTCAATAAGCAGTTTTGAAACTCAATCCCAAACACCCTCTGAATTTAGATCAAAAAAATCTGATCATTCTTTCTCCCTCTCTCTTTATCTCTTTCTCTCCATCTGTAACTCTCTGTAAAATAATAATAATAATAACTCTAGTTAGTATTCATCGAGTTGATTAAGGAGTAGTGATCGAGAGGCGTTGCTGTCACCGGAGAGGTATAACAGTGGTGGTTATGGTGGTGAACGATGCGGTGTGGACGAAGGAGGCGGTGGTTATGGTGGTGACAGTGGGGTGAACTGGTGAAGGAGGCGGTGACGTGAGGAGGCAGTGGGGCGACGGATTTTATGGTGGTGATGGTGGAGCCTGATTTTGGTTCAAAACCCAGATCCGGTCTCAACCTGTCAATCGACTTTTATGGTGTTGACGGCGGTGAGGGAGGCGGTGGCAACGGTTTTATTATTATTATTTTACAGATATGTGACTAGCCACACCGGTTGTGGTGGTGAGAGTAGGCAAAGCAGGCTTTGGTTCAACCGTGTAAAACAAGTTTTTCTTTTTCTTTTCTTTTTTTAAACATGTATGTTTTTAGTTGTGTTTTATTTTATAATTTGAATAAACATATGTTGTTTGATATTTTCTGCAGTTGGGTTTGTAAAAAGACACTTGTGTTGATTTTATAAAATCTTGAAACATTTTTATAGAGAAAAAGTTAAAATGGATGGAGGGTATTCCAGGATGAATGAAGAAGTTCATCCTCAACTTTTGGAGATGAAAAGAATAATAATCTTTAAGGATCAAAAGGTCACCATGGTATTGGAGATGAAAAGAAGCTTGAGTTAAGGCTTTTGGTCCATCTGGTGTTGAAGTTTGGTCTGTTGTTTCAGATGCACAAAGAAACTACAAATCGCCAAAAAAATAGTTCAAAAAAGGTACATAGGTGTAAATTAATATTTTTTAACAAATTTGAGTGATTCTTGATTTTAACAGTTCATATATTTCGAAAATCTTGAAGAAGTGCAGTATTTACATAGGTGTAAATTAGATTTTACATACATATTTTTAGATATTTTGTAATTTTTATATATTTTTAAAAAAACTGATTTATGATATACTTGATCTTTTCCAAACTTAACAGTTTGATGTTTACCAAAACTGTTTTTATACTGATGTAAATTGGTTGCCCTTATGTAATTGTAATTTTTATGCAATATTTACATAGGTGTAAATTAGATTTTACATATATGTTTTAGATATTTTGTAGTTGAACCCACAGCCACCCTCCCAAAACCCCACAAGTGAAGGTTAATGTTGCGGAGGAAACTACCACATGCTCGCGCAATGGATGGATTCGTATTGGATATCTGTGTCGCCATATTTTTTGCGTTTTCAGGTACACCAAGGTGTAGGCAATCCCAGAGAAAGTATATACTTGACCGCTGGAGGCGTGAAGCGCTCCTAAAAACTGTCTTTAGTATAAGTTGTAGGAACAGAAGATGATGTTGATGGGAAAGGCAACGGGAAGGCTGAAGTGATTAGCCATCTGTTACGGGTGCCAGAAAAATTGGAGGTGTCATGTAGCAATCCCCAAGGAATTAGGAACAAGGGATGTGGGACAAAGCGTCACCTAATTGGCCCCGGTGAAAAGGTTGCGAACAAAAATGAGAAGCACCCCCGCCGATGCAAAACCTGCTATGAATACATAACCGACCATGACTCAAGGAAATGCCCGCTGAAGAAACAAGACGAAGAAGAGTAGGTGTATGCTTGTTGAAAGTTTACCCCCCACCCCCTTTCAGCTACCTTATTTTTTGTTGCTTTTTTGTTTGCTTGTGGTGTATGGTCAAAACGTTTGGGTCCGTAAATATACATCATGCGTGGAACTAGCATTTTGTATGTCATGCTTTTTGCAAGAAACTGTAACTAAATATAGGGGGGCTTTTTTTATGGTTGATGTTTTGCATGCTAGTATATTTTTTAGACAAGTATGTATGGGGATGTAATGGAGGTGCCTTTTTATAAATACAACAATGGAAAAGTTATTGTGTATCTTGTATGGTGCATCAAAAATAGCGCAGGATAGTAATGTAAAACATGGGTGTAGGGGGGTCTTACATCGGTGTGAAAGCACAGTTCGGTTAACATCTCTAAATTGGTGTGCCACCACACACTAGTGTCATAGCAAACACAAGTTAATAACACCAGTCATTATACCCAGACAAACACAACTAAAAACAACACCAACATTGAAGTAAAAATAACATTTGAAGCACACCAGTGTAATAGCAAACACAAGTTAATTACACCTGTGTAACACCGGTGTAAAATAGCATTCAAGGTAACAGGTTTCAAAACATATTATATGCACACAGTGTAAAATAACATTCAAGGCAACAGGTCCCAAAACACCAGTGTAAAATACCATTCAAGGTAACAAGTCCCAAAACACATTATACGGAGATAGACATTAGATGTTTTTTTAAACCAAAAGCACCATCACAAACTTGTTTTTTAAACCAAAAGCTACCCAGACCATATTATCCACCACTACAAACTTATTTTTTTTCCAGAATTACAAACTTAGTGCCCCCTCCCAAATACATTTTTTGTAATGTTGGTCGTCGACAGCAAAATATTCGCCGCATACCGCTTTTGCAAAGCATCCACCTGAGCCTGTCTTCGCTTACCATGAACATTGAACCCACACCTGAAGACGATCTGGACCCCATGTACATCTCCATGTGTCGCATTAGGTACACAAAGCAGTCAGTACTGTTGTTGTGCGTACCCCATTCCAGACGTCTAATTATGCACCCATTCATCACCTCTGCCTTCGAATGCTTCACCAAATTTAGGTAGTGGACGAAGATTTTTTTCTGCAACAATAGTATGTTTGCATACTCATCATTCAATTGTACGACGCAAACATCGCCGGATACTTTATCGCCAACGTACGCAAACTTTTATGAACCACAACCTTCACACGTTTCAATTCAGCAACATTCTCTCGCGCAGCTTACAGATCCACCTATGCGCATAAAAAACAAAATAAATGACACAATGAACTAACTAAACCACTCGAAAAAAACATCCAATTCAAGCAAGGCATGTAATAGGGGCTTACCTCGACGTCATTAGGCTGACACATGTCGCCCCTCCACAATACCAATTGTTAGTGCCTTCTTTGGGCCCATGCCAAACTCACCATTGTTAATCTCATGTTCCTGCCTCCGAGCCAGGAACTCCAATGACCAGTAATGCGTTGCCCGCACTCCGTCAGTGTACTAAACTTCACGCTGCCACGCGGATTACCAAACAACTGTTGTACTAAACCTGCGTCTATCGCTACCTTCTGCTGCCCAAGGCGCATTGTCATTGTCCTAGGGTGGAAAGCATCGACGACATAGTGACCTAGTTTTACCATAATCCCATCCACAGCAAATCCTATTAGTTCACCGAAACCCATCTGATAGAGCATGCGCTTCTGTCGGTTGATTAATTTTGACACGCCGAACCACATCCGGGGGGGGATGAACGTGTCTTTAAACTACTCCAACTGTTCTTGTTTTGGACCTTCGTTAGTTTCCTTCGCCGGGGCTCCTTCTTTATGCGACGTTTACGTGTTTCAAACTTCGAATCCACTTCATCCAACTCCAGTTTCTTCCAGTCATGGGGTTGCACTCTTGAGCGAGTATTGTCCATTGACGAAATCACATGAACACAATGCATCTTGTAACCCCTTGTAGACGGCGTTTGAACATCTGTGTAACGATTTTGGTCATTTTAGGTCATACAAACAAAAACATCATGCAATGGTGCAAAAACCAGGGACAATTACATGTTACAAGAATTCAAACATATTGTATATGATCTCATACCGGAGGTTTCGCTCAATGCGTCACCAACGCCCGTAAGTGATATATGCTTCCTCTTGGAACTTTTGGTACCAACAACCATGCCGTAAATCACTTTACACATGTTTAAAAAAGAAAATTAGTACATATTAACAGTAACAACAACAAAAATAAGCCCCAAATACAATATGTAACAAACCTAATCACCAAAATCCCAAGCAGGAAACCTCCCCGGCCAAAAAAAAAAACAATAGCCCCATGCAAACTCACAAAAATTGTAACCAAATACAGTAAACACAAAAAAAATGTAACCCCGCCCCCAAAATCACCCTAAAAAAAGGAACTGGTTAATGGGGAAGCCAAACCCCTATGTAAATCAATCGTAGCATAGAAAAAACGAAGACAAGGACAGCCGATCAACTATATTAACCGACTTGAGGCCAAGATCAACAAAAAAAAAAAACAATCGAAACACATATGATATAAAACAAGAATTAGGGTACAAAAAAACCGACACTTACATTTTCCGTTCTTCCAATCCGTGTCTATAGATGTAATGTGCTTGTAAAAGCAATCGATCCTCAACTGTTTTCTGTAGATTATCAAAGGACAGAGAGAGGAGGGAGTGTAATCGGTTTTTGAATGTGGGTGTGTATTTTTTTATTTTAGATATGTCTGCTTTTGGGGAGAGAGAGATAGAGGAAATTGATTGTGGGAGAAGGAATGTCAGGGGGAAGGATAAAGGATGGAAGAGAGAGTTATTAGTAGATTACAATAATACCCTTAAACACTATTTTAATATTAACTTTATAATATAAAATAGCAAGTGGGGTGGAAGAAGACAAAATAGATATGTGGCACAATAAGAACCATTGGATCACTAAAGATCAATGGTTGTTGTTGGTTCCCGGTGTTCTTCCAACTCAACCATGTTCTCATTTTACCCTTTCCCTATATATATATATATATATGTTAAGATAATAAATTACAATAGAGTATATAAAAACACAAACAAGGTTTTCTAGCTAAACACCCACAAGTGTGAATTGTTAAGGTTTCTCTACATTGCCCATGGAGAAAGCCATTGCAATAAAGTTTGTTATCACTACATTAGTTATCACCATGGGTATGCCATATATTTAGCTATTCGTCAAGTTTTCAATTCTTTTTTTCCTATTAGTCTTCAAGTTTTCATATATGTGTGTGTATTTTGTTGTAGCCTTCTGTATTTAATTAACATATTCCGTGGATTGACCTGAATGATACATGAGAACTTATTATAATAATTATTGGGGAACACTTGGTTGGGTTGATAACTAACACTAAATGTGTTTTATTTGCAGAGGTTGGAGCAAGGATTGTTTCAAGTGTAAATGAGGAAAACTGCTTTCGAAAAGATTGTCAAGTTGGAGGTCCTAATCCAGGGACGACCATATGTCCTCTTCCAACATGTAATGTTGATGATGATTGTATAGAGTACTGTGATCTCAATCCGGAACCCTTTGTCAAGGCGGCACATGTTGTTGTGGTAACGTGATAAATCTCAATAAAGTTATATGGTTGAGTTATTAAGATTTCTCTTTGATCATGTTACAAAGAAAGAACTAGAGTTAAGATGAATCCCACACATTGAATCCACCAAAACAAAACAACATATCTCAAAACCTATCCCTATGAAGAGGTTACACACGATCTCTCAAAATTAATTGAATATGAATTAGGCACTAGAATCACAATAATAAGAGTTTGGGTATTTTCTTTTTTAATTGAAGATCAAACACAAGAATAAGCAAGAACACACTAGTGTTGTTGGAGAAAATATTTACCAAAATGGTTTTGTGAAAAAATTATTTACTAAAATAGAGTCGTACAAAGTATACAGAGATAGAGGAAGCCTCTTTGTCATTTTATTAAGTCTACTAAGATAAAGGAATCCTCTTTGTCATTTTATTACACGAGAACAAAGGGGAGAAGCCAAAACAAAAAGAGTGGGAGAGGGAGAGGCGCTTATCCAGGGAGAGGGAGAGATGCAGATTCTATTCATCGGAGGGAGTATTGTCATAATGACAAAGGTCCGGTAACCACATTATTTGTAGCAAACCTACTTGAGGGTGTGTCTAGTACGTTGTTATGAAAAGTGTTTCAACCGTATTGAGCAATCGAGGATGGTTATGTGGCGAAGAAAAGGGATGCCAGATGGAACTTCTTTGGTATTGTGAGGTATAGAAAGGTGAAGGATATCAATGAGCTACTACAAAGACTTGATTTTGTGAAGATATATCAGGCAAAACTAACGGTATCAGTGGCGCGTTATAATCGGAAACATGAAAGATTCGCTGATCAAGATATGCCGAAGGTAGGTTAAAAGCAGGAGACTAAAGGTCAGAATGGGGAGCATCATGAACAAAGTAAAGAGAACAAATCCAAGAATCAGGGTATCCATAGTTTGGTGGTATACGGGTGTTCTTACAGGGAGGTGACGGCGGGTGAGAAAGGTAATCCATCAAGTTCAATGAAGATAATCCGTATCGAAGATAGGAGACAATGTATCCAAGCCATTGTATGATGAGGACAGTGATTGGGGAGGTCAAGAATCTGGAGGCTTTTAAAGAGCTTAAATTGTTGTTGTCGGGGGAAACCTGGGAGGAATGTCCTGTTAGTTACATCGGTATGGCAATTGTATTCATTGTTTTCCGAGATAAAAGGACTACTCTTCGGTTTATAAGGGAAGAAGAGCAAATTTGGAAGAATGTTTTGTTGTCGGGGTGTTGTGGGAGGGACATGAGATACAAACTGAACTGTTGGCTTGCATTAAGATCTTGAGCATTCCCTTACAGTTAAGGGATTGTAAGGTGTTTAATAGAGTAAGGGAAGCATTTGGTAGAATTGTTGAAGGATCTCAACTCTCAAGGGAGTCACCGGATAATTCTTCGGGGGAATGTAGTGTGGTGGTGTCAGAATTGAAGAGATTAGATGAGGAGGTTGAGGTGGTATGGGAAGGAAATAGGTACTCAGTTTGGGTTACGGAAGATTACAATGTGAAGATGCAGTTTTCGGTGGTGGAAGTTCTAGGGTCAAAAGTAAGGGATCATTAGGAAGTATTGAAGGGATCTAAGGTTGGGGATGATTTTATGGAGGAAGGTGAAGTCACACCGGAGCCGGCACCGGTAAGGACGGAGGTGAACAAAGAGTCCAACCAGGAAGTTGAAAAGTCTGATGAAATAAATATGCATGGGTAATGTGCCTGGTTTAGTAATGAGAAAAGATATCATTTTTCCCGGTGCCAAAAACTTGAGGTGTTACTTTCATAACATTGGTTTTGAGAAAAAGATTAAGTTTTACTAAAGCGTTAAACAAGTTTTAAATTTATAAGTAAAAGATAATTACTTAGAAACTAAAACCAACACATAGGCAGAGAACCTTACGTGTATAGTATAGATTTCTAGGGTAAACACCGAGTATCGTATTTCAGAGAACACACTTTCCCTTACTCAACCATTTATCACATTAACTAATCGGGTTTGAAAAAGAAAATAAAACGGAGGGTTCTAAAAGAAAATGGTTTTTGAAAACGGTTTGGTTTTAAAATAAAAAGATAAAAATAGTAGGGATAACAAACATGCACATCTTGGGGACCCTCTGTATAAGTAGTCAATTTTATTAATAAAAGCAGTACTAAGTTTAATTATCGGTGAGGAGAACAGGGGTGAACGGTCCCTTCAAAGTTGGGGATGAGAAAAGAAATAAACAAGGGATGACATTCTGGCAACTCTATGGGTCATGCACAGGGGAAGTCTACGAGTCCCCATAAAGGTGTCTTCGGACTGCTGGCTCATAAGTCGGTCTTCTCCTGATTGACAATGCAGTGTTACCTAACTCACACTGCCATGTAGCTTTTTGGAAAGCTTGGGTCCTGCTTTTTAGGCACTTCCCAAACCACCACCAAGCCACTCGTTTAAGCACTGGGTGCTCTAATTTACCTGTTTAATTTATGTAGAGGCTTAATTTCGACCGGCAATCCCTTCCACCACTTTCAACTCTCGTTTTCCGTACCGAGGGGTCTCGCATGCCATCACCTTGTGTGATGAGGGACCATCTAAGAAGTTAACAGCATTGTACTAACGAGAGCTGGATAAAGTAACCTTGTTTAATTTATCTTTTAAAAGTGACAACTTAATAATTTATTGATCAGATAAAGTTAAGTTTGATTTAGTGATCAAATGACTTAACAAACCCAACCCATAACCTCCCGAGATGAATGAAGTCCTTAACAAAGTTGGAACATAATCCTAAGGGTGTGCAATCTGAAGATCACTGGTGCACCCGTAAGGAACCCTCCCCTTGCCAATAAAGTCGCTCATACATCTAGTGAGAACAAGAAACATGTCACTCGGATCTGGTCCACTTTAGAAGCCATTGCTTAGAGTCCGGTTTGGATATCCGAAACGCGAAGGATCTTTCTCACTACCGGTTTCTTTGCCTTGGATCTAGCTCGGGACTACCAGAAGCCGTACTTACCCCATGATAGTTAATTTTATTAATTAAGTTAGGGTTGTTTATAAAGGTTTATCAAGTTAATCACTAATTGAACCTACTATAAAGATAAACAAACAAGAATTAGTTAAGAAGATAAACACACTGAATAACTAAAAATAAACTACTAATAATAATAAAAGTATACAAATCGAAATAGCTACGGAGGATACTAGATGGATACAACCATAAATGATAATCAACACAGGAACATGGATGCGTCCAACTCATATACAAGCCTTCCACCTCCTTGATCCTATGTATCTAATGTGATCCTCATGACCCTCGATGTTTTATTGCATGTAACTACTCCTACGATTCCATTCTCGACCAAAATCAATGTAGCATGAGCCCTAACCTTAGTGGGATGTTAGGATGGCCCTAAGGCCTCCCACAAGACCCCAAGATCTCTGGAAAAATCTTGGAATTCGACCCAAGAAGGCACAAGAAGGAATACCAAATGATTGAGTTAAGCTTGCTATTTATAGAGCTGCCACGGCTTGCACGGGCGTGCCCAATGATGGTGCACGGTCATGCACAGGACCCACGTACGTCCTATTGCTGCAAAATCTATCTTGTCTGTACTTTTGGTCGAGCACGGGCATGCATGTTGGTTGCTTTGTCTTCTAGCGTACGGGACTCCCGTACAAGTGAGCATGGGCGTGGTTGGTCAATCTCGGGTCAGTTTTATTAACATTAACCCAATCTGACCTGTTAAGCCATGTGCGTGCCATAACATGATCTAACTAAGGCTTGTGAGTCTCCACGAGGTTTCACCTTGGACATATGTCTAAATTAACTTGCACGGGAGTGATCACTAGGTCTAGGACGTGTATTTATCGTTCCACTTTACCCCCACTACCCAATAGAATTAGGAATTCTGATGGTTCTATCAAGCGGTTATATGTGATTTCCCATCATTTGCATCGAATGTCTTACTTCGCTCCCGATCAAGCATTGATTCGGGTGCATGTGTATCCGTCTAAGTCATTCTACTGATTTGGCGTTGTCTCGTGTCGATGGCCAAGTGTGCTAACTAGCTCGATCATTCATTGCTCGGCCCAAATGACTCAAACTTCTCTTTCGTTTGAAAATTATAAGGTATTAGGCAACCACAATATCGCTCCACAATCCAACAATTAATTCCAACTACTTCATGGTCTACACTAGCAGTTAGAGTCACGATGATGACTTACCTGGCAGGTTCCCAACCTTTAACTAAGGTTGTTTTCCATTGTGTCATATTTGAATTTGAGCTTTCGATGATGACTTACCTGGCAGGTTCCCAACCTTTAACTAAGGTTGTTTTCCATTGTGTCATATTTGAATTTGAGCTTTCTATTGAAAGCTCCCACGGTATTGTTCAAGCATAGATAACTACGTCTAACATCATATAACTTTGATATATAAACGAGATTAAAGTCATCGAGTGACTTACCTTTTTGCGTGCTTCCTTTTTACCTCACTCCGAGGCCTTAGTCATTCGAAGCCCCTCGCATTCGCACCTAGAGAAGGATTATCACTTAGATTATTAGAACCTAATTTCAATGATTTTACACATATTTTTGTTGGGTTATACCATTGATACAAGTTTCTTAGGTTTCACTTATGCCTAATCCGTGATTTTAATCCATGTTTCTAACATGGATTTCACCTAGGCATTTCATCGAGCACTTGTTGTGCTTCATCTTTTCATGCTAGTTCTGAGCCTCCCAAGCTTCATGAACTTAACCATATTCTAATGTATTCTTAATAAAAGTCAATTTCACAACTTAACAGGTTACATAGCATGGTGTCAATAACTTATGCATAATTTATGTCTAGGTGCAAAACCCACTTAGCACATTCTACTAGTTTTCACTCATGGACAAGATTCAACCATACCTAAATGTTTTTATCATCTAATTAAGTTCAAATAGGTTCCCTAATCATGAGGGTAACCCTTACTCATCACACAATCACATTTTCATGAAACCCTAGAATCATTACCATCCTAAAATCATGAGAAATAGATGGTTTGAGATGAAATAAAAGATACCTTAGGGTGTGTTATGACTTAGATGATCACAAAATTGACCATGAACTCGATCACCCCTAATTTGAGCTTGATTTGGCAAAGGAGTTGAGTCTTAGAGTTGGTGTGTTTGAGGTGTGTGTGGATCAACATACTGAAGTATGTATCGATCCCACCCTCTTTTCCATATGAGACCCCTTTTCATCTTTCACTAAATGACACTCATGGTCTGGCCCTCCTTTATTAAGTTTAAGAGATTAGCCCACATAACTAACTAAATTAGTTCTTATATGATATGTTTTTCTTGGTATTTTTGCTAACCGACTAACAAAGTTATTTCCTACTTTTGGGAACTCTAGTATTTGCCACGTCATTCGTATTTGTTCGGTTTAATTAACCCAAAGTACTTGTATTTATTTATTTTAAACCATCATCATCATCATCATCATCATACTCAGTTAATCCCACCTATAGCAAAGCTAAGGTCGGGTCTGAGGAGGGTAAGATGTAGACAGCCTTACCTCTACCCCTAAGAATAGAGAGGCTGCTTCCAGTGAGACCCCCATTTCATTAATTTTGGGGTGTTACAATTGGCAGAGGTCTTTCCGAACCTGTTTCAACTTGAAAGAAGGATGATGGTCTCTGTTGCTGATCGGGTGGGTTCTTCATGGTTGGGTCCAAATTGGGATTAGTCAAGGGGGTTGGGCCTGGTGCGGAAGCTTGGGAATTAGGGCAATTTGGTAGTTGGGTTGGGCTGGTAACGACAACATCCAAGAAAGACACATGGGCTTGGGTGTTAAATGGGTTTGGGTCATTCAGTGTTGGAAGTTTAAAAGAAGGTTTAAGGTCACTGCGGTATAATAGGCCAGAGTATGTATTTCGCCGAATTAAAGTTCAAATCATGGTGTGGTGAGCGATACTTGATCGCCTACCAACTTTGACAACATTACAGCAAAGAAATGTGTTTTTTGGGTCTGTTATGTGCCCGTTCTGCAGAGACTTTCCGTAGTCGTCTGATCACTTGTTGTGGATTCATACAAGAAGTGTGGCAAGTTGTGGCGTAATGGTGTAAGTTAGATCCAGTATATGCCTTTCGTGTTAGAGATATATTAGAATTATCAAGGTACATTAGTGGTTCTCCCAAAATGAAGAAGGCGGTGGGCGCGATTTGTCTTATTCTGCTATGGTGCATTTGGAGGATAACGAACGAAACTGTGTTTAATCACGTGCAAGTCTCTACGCAAAAAGTGGTTGGTGAGGTCAAAACGCTTAGCTTCCTATGGGTTAAGTCTCGGTCAAATCAGCCAGGTTTGGATAGGAATATTTGGATGGGTTTTCATGTACAAAAGATTGGTTGATAATGGTTGTTGACTGTCTGTTTAAATGGTCTAGTCTGTTCTATTCACTGGTGTATGTAAAACTTGGTGGTGGTTAGTTTCTTGCTAACCACAACTGGAATGGAATTTTTTTGTTGATGGTTCAAAAAAAACTAATATAGTGTTTTGGTAAAGCAGATTGTTTCTCTCACTAATTTCATTTAATAATGATTAAATACAATAATAGTTAAATAAAAAAGGGCTATTGGATTTTAATAATCCAAACGTTCACCCATTGGCCGACAATAATCTGTACTTCAAAAATTCCCAACTTTCAACGTATTGGTCGACAATGAACCTTTGTTAACTGAGAACTAACTCATTTAGTTGATGCTGACGTGGACGCTGATGTGGCATGCTCATGCTGACGTGGATAATGACGTGGTTGTAATTCTTTTTATTTAGTTCTATTAGCAATATAGCCGGTAATTCTTTTCCACATCTATTGGTTCCCATTTATTCGGTCATATTCAAGTAGCCAAGAAAGTCTAAAGGTTGTGAAAAAGCCCAAAGTGTCAAAGAAGGACCCATAATGATGATAGCAAAGACTCTACTAGAGCTTTTGGATGTTCGGCTGAGGATGTTGTTGATACAATTGAGGTAGATAAGGAAGTGGACATTATTCACCTTAACTGTGTATCGGTTGGGGAAACAGTAGGTAATTCTGCATAGCAGCATGTTCCAAAGGTTTCAATACAAACGAATGATGTTAGTACTGAAGAACCCAGAACCAAGATTCCTCAAATCACTGAGCCGATTACTCTTTTAGAAGAGATTGAAGCTACGAAGACGATGGGAATTAAAGTGGATGCATGTCTTGACAGTATGATAATTTAATTCATGACTCAATTATCAAAGGAGTACAAATTGATAAGCTATGAATTGCCTTTCGATTAACATTCGAGGGATTGGGGTCAATGTGAAAGCAGGGTGGATTAAAAAGTTGTAAGATGAGTTGGAGTGTCATTTATTGGGATGCAGGAGACGATGTGTCGTGATCTACAGGTTGGTTTTTGTCTGATTTTTGGGGAGGATTGGGGTTTGAGTTTGATGTAGTTCATGCTAATGGCCACTGAGGGTGAATTGTTAGTGTTTGGGATCCAAAGATTTTCAAGAAAGAAAGGGTTGTTAAAGATGGGAAATTTTGTTTATTTTGGGTTTGTTGACAGATGGTTCGTGTCGTTTAAACATGATTAATGTTATGCGCCACAAAAAAATGTGGAAAAAAGAATTTTGTGGATGAAGCTTAAACAGATTATACAATCGGGTCAAGGGTGGTGGATTGTGATAGGAGATTTTAACGTAGTTAGATATCCAGAGGAAAGAAAGAATTTTATCTTCGATCCGGTGTGTGCAAGGGATTTTAATGACTTTATTGACGAAGTTTCTCTTCGGGGGTACAACTTAAAAGGAATGAAGTATACGTATTTGGGTAACAGAAGAGGAGAGTGTAAGCTGAGTAGAATTGATAGCGTGTTCGTTTGCTCTAATGTGTTTTATAAATGGCCCAATGCTTGTGTTAGGGCCTTACATAGATATATGTCTAATCATTCTCCATTGATTCTGTCGTTTGTGGATACTAATTTTGGCCCCAAACCCTTTCGATGGTTTGATTCGTGGCTAGAGCAACCTGGGCGTAAAGATGTGGTTAAATCGGTTTTGGTGGGAAGCAGGTTTCGAGGTTCGGCTGATGTGGGTTTGGGTTTGAAATTAAAAGCTCTTCGTAATGGATTGAAAGATTGGAGTAAAAAGGGTCGTTTAAAGGAAGATGCTGATTTAATTTCTTTACAAGCCGCAAAAGAAGAATATGATAGTATTATGAAAAACAGGGAACTAGAAGAATCAGAATTGTGGATATGGTCCGAGTACAGGAAGAATATTGAAGAGATCGAGTTGCATAGATCCCATGATATGAGACAAAAATCGCGAGTGAAGTGGGCTTCTCATGGGGATGAAAATACGGCCATTTTCATAGTGTTGTTAATGGAAGAAAGCCGAGGAATTCCATACCGAGTCTTGAAGTTAACGGGGAATGGGTTTCAAAACCTACTATTCTGAAGAGAGAAGTATTATGCTTCTTTAGAAACCACTTCAGAGAAGAGTCTATGGATCGCCTGGGTTTGGAATGCATGGGGATTAAAAAAATAAAGGAGGAACATTGCACCCCATTGATTAGTGTTTTTTCTAAAGAAGAGATCAAAGATGCAATTTTCAAATGTGGTTCGAACAAAGCGCCAGGTCCAGACGGGTTTAACTTCATTTTTATTAAACAATTCTCGAATATTTTGGAGGATGATTTTTTCAAGATTATGTCAGAGTTCCATGATACAGGTATTATTAAACCAGGTTGCAGTTCGTCTTTTATTACCTTGATTCATAAGGTAAAAACACCATTAGGCCTTAAAGATTACCGACCCATAACTCTTATTGGTATGATTAGTAAGGTTAGTTCAAAAATTCTTGCTAATCGCCTTAAGAAGGTATTGGGAAATGTTATTTTAGAGTCACAATCGGCATGTTTGAAGGATCAATTTATTCTTGACGGTCCTTTAGTGGTGAATGAGTTATTGCAATGGTTGAAAAAAAGAAAAACAAAGGCGTTCCTCCTAAAAATAGATTTCCAGAAGGCGTACGACAATGTTAATTGGAGTTTCTTGATTTTTATAATGGGTCAAATGGGATTTCCTCATAAGTGGTGTGTGTAGATTAGAGGGATTCTTGAATCAGCTCGATCGGCGGTTTTAGTCAACCGCTCTCCTACATTTGAATTTAAGTGCGAGAAGGGCCTTCGACAAGGTGACCCCCTCTCGCCGTTTTTGATCTTGATTGTTATGGAGGCTCTCTCATGGTTTTGAATAAAGCTAAGGAGGTGGGTGAATTCAGGGGAATCAATTACACATATAATGAGGTAGATATCACGCACCTTTTTTTATGCAGATGATGCTTTGATTTTAGGTGAATGGTCTCGTGACAACTTGGAGAAAATGACACGTATTCTTCGAGTTTTTTACATGTGTTCGGATATTCGTATAAACCTTCACAAGTCTAACTTGTGTGGGGTTGGTACAAAAGATGCAGAGGTGGATAATATGATGGGGGTTTAGGTTGTAAAAGGGGTGCTATTCCTTTTGATAATTTAGGGATTAAGGTGGGAGAACACATGAATCGTATAAGTAATTGGGCTTCGGTTGTAGAAATGGTAAACTATAGACTTGGCTCATGGAAAGTGAAGACTTTATCTATGGGTGGAAGACTAACGCTTATTATATCGATACTTGAAAATCTTCCAATTTACTAATTTTCTTTGTATAAAGCCCCTATGGTGGTGATTCACCTAATAGAAGGTATTATGCGAAGAATTTTGTGGGCGGGATCTAGTGAAGAAAAAAAGATTTGTTGGGTGGCATGGGAAGATGTCACTCAGCCTAAAGAAGAGGGGAGTCTTGGCATAAATAAACTTCAACATACAAATGAAGCTCTTCTTCTTAAATGGGCTTGGAGATTTAAGAAAGAGGGTAGTTGTTTGTGGAATAGGTTGTCATTGGGTGTAATGGGTTGAGCCATGCTTGGTCTATGTTACCATGCAGTCGTTTCTCAAGTGGATGTTGGAGAAACATAGTTAAACTTGGTGAGAAAAAGCTTCCGAATGGTGGACATCTTAATAGCTATTTTGTTGGCATTATTAGGGAAGGTTCTTTAATTAACTTCTAGACTGACGCTTGGCTCGATAATGACCGGCTAAGAATTAAATATCCAAGTCTATTCGCTTTAGAGAAGAACAAATGGGTAAGCATGTCAAACCGTATCATGAGCTCAAATGGTAAACAAAACTTGGTTTTGGAATGGCATAGAGTACCCTCTACTTCTGATGAGATTATGGAGTTATTTGATATGTTAGAGGCCATATATAATTATCAATGAAGAGGAAGCGGTGATCGTTGGGAATGGAGGGGAGACAAAGAAGGAATGTATACGGTTAGTAAAGCAAAGCGTCTGCTAGCTAACAGAGTGTCGACTACTTCCGCTGCATAAGTAAAATGGAAGGTTGGACTCCGTTGAAATGCAAGATTATGATTTGGAGAGCCGTTCAAAATTGCCTTCCTACAAAAGTGGAGCTACAGAAACGTGGAGTTATTTTAGCCGATTTACAATGCTCGATGTGTAACACTAATGCAGAAACTGTCATGCATCTCTTCGCAGGATGTTGTTTTGCGTCGAAAGTCTGGTCACGAATTGGGAGTTGGTGTCGGTTGAAGCTTATATATGCGTTTGAAGTTAGCGACTTGCTGATGTTGCCGGATACGTTTTCGAAAACTAAAGAGGAGAAACAGATTATAAGGGGCATCATCTACACTTCCATATGGTGCATTTGGAATGAACGGAACGCTCGAATTACGGGTAAGAGTCAAAAAGCGATTAAAGTCGTGGGAACCATAAAGTCGTCTACTTTCTTTTGGATCCGTCATAGATCTAGATTAAAAGTTAGTTATTGGAATGTTTGGTGTACATACCCTTTGAATGTGATGTAATCTCGCTTGTTTAAAGGTCCTCGTTTTGAGGACCGCTTGTGGCGTTTTTGTTTTGAATGAAAATTATCGTCCAAAAAAAAGTGAACGAATCTAGATTAAACCGAAGAGAGGAAGCTTTGAAGCGCTAATAAAACCTAGTATGGTGAAACACTAAGGGGTTGTTTGGTAAGCCTCTTAATGAGGCTCTGAACCATTCAGCGCTGAATGATTCAGTATTCAACGCGTTTGTTTCAACTTCTGAATGGAATGGAATGGTTAAGGCTCAACCATTAAAAATTGGGATGTTGCTGAACCATTAAGCATTGAACTATTAAGCACTGAATTAGGCTGAACATTAACAAGGCTCTCCAACCAATGGGGGACAAGAAAACTAACCACTAAGAGGTCAACTTAATGATTCCGCACTTAACCATTCAGACCTCTTAATGATTCCGCACTTAATCAACCAAACAGGGGTTGTTTGGCTGTTTGGTAAGCCTCTTAATGAGGCTCTGAACCATTCGGCACTGAATGATTCAGCATTCAGCGCGATTGTTTCAGCTTCTGAATGGAATGGTTAAGGCTCAACCGTTAAGAATTGGGATGTTGCTGAGCCATTAAGCACTGAACTATTAAGCACTAAATTAAGCTGAATCTTAACGGGTCACCCCAATCAATGGGGGACAAGAAAACTAACCATTAAGAGGTCTAACTTAATGATTCAGCACTTAATCAACCAAACAGCCCCTAATAGAACTAAGTATATGACGGAAAATCGAAAATTTTATATAATACTTATGTAGGTGTTTTAACGTTTTCCTGCATAAATTTTATAATAAGATTAAAAGAAAAACCTGGAAAAAAAAAATTTTCATAAATTAAAATTTGAATTTTACTCACGTAAAAGTGAAGGGTTACCATTTTCATTTTTATTAGGTTAGAGACCTGGGTGTACACCCGGTGCATCCCTTAAGGCAATTAAAAAAAATCTATAAAGATCGTAGTATGCAAGTTGTTTTATTTATTGAAAAATACGTAATACAATTCGTATGAATTTTGGTTGATTGCAAAATATCATAAAAAAGTTAAATGTTACCTAGTAACGGATATATGAATCAACAAATATTTGATTTGGCGTGATTTAAAAAACAAATAATGAAATGAATAATAACATATTTAGTATTTTCAATCCATCTCTACTCTTGACTTTTGACATTGCGACACACAACTACCCATGTGTAAAAAATGATCCTTCAAATACAGACTCACTCTAGATATGGATTGTCCTTGACTTCATAACTTTAGCACACACCTAATTAAAATAGCACCTAAAGACATAATAGGAAGCCCATGTGTTGCATCCTCATATTGATTGTCATTGCGAAACAAACACAAAGTATGAAACGTGTTGACACTACGTATTAAGGTAATAAATGTACATTAGAATTCACAAAATATACAGAGGCTAGCTTATGAAAAGCATAGAAAGAATATATAACTTATTTACTTCTTGTTATTAAGATTGCGTATTACATTAAATTAATATGAGAAATGAAAAGTTACCATTATAATTCATTGATAGAGAAAACAATGTGAAATTGAAAAAATATATAAATTATAAATCTCTAAAATAGCCATATGTACTATACATAAAGGAAATCATGATTACCACCATATTCATATGAAACCTTGCTTTACATCAGAAAGGTCGTAAGATTTAGACCATATGCAAGTTATAAAAGTGTTAACATAACAAAAATGGCACGTTTTGTAGGTTTGTAGAAAGCGAACAATCATTTATTCAAACAATAGTCTATTTCTATTAACCTTTACTAAACCAAATCCATGCTCTTTGACTTCCTTTTTGAGGACTCAATTACAATGTTTCCATATTAAAAAACTTAACAGTTAACATTAAAATTGTTGTTTTCAAATTCGGAAAATATAAAATGACCAACAATCTAGTGTCAATTATCGT
Organism: Ambrosia x helenae; assembly: GCA_030844895.1. NCBI lineage: Eukaryota > Viridiplantae > Streptophyta > Magnoliopsida > Asterales > Asteraceae > Ambrosia > Ambrosia x helenae. The sequence goes on from JAUTDX010000788.1 coordinate 86,179, forward strand.
ATTTACATTGATTTGTGGTATTATTGATTGAAAATTATTTTCGGAAATATAAATTAGGAAATAATTAAATATCAATTACAATGTTTCCATATTAAAAAATTCTCTAACAAACTTAATACATAACAATCAAAGTGTTAAAATCATTAAATTACTTATTAATTTCGGAAATATAAAAAAAACAACAATTTAATGTCAATTATCATATTTACATTGATTTGGAGTATGATTGATTGATACATTGATTTGGAGTATGATTGATTGACAATAATTTCCGGAAATGTAAATTAGGCAATAATTAAATATCAATTACAATGTTCCCATATTTAAAAATTCTTTAAAAAACTTTTTTTTTTGAAAGGCAAACAACATTTTATTACCAAACCCAATATGTACAAGATATCCAATAGCAAGATGCTAGTTAGATATAGAACACAATACACCAAGCCTACTATAAGAATTCCAACTAATTAATTACACATTAAGATCAAAAACAACCCATTTGTTCCAATCCTTTGATACTTGCTTTCCTCGATTTGTCACCCAATTGAAGGATAACGACTTTATTTCGCTTAAACATTGCTCTAGACACGGTCTCTTCCCGGAGAAAACTTTCTTGTTTATTGTTATCCAAATGACCCATATTGTAGTTAAGATAATTGCCTTGATGATTTTCTTCTTTGAGCTTCCAAACCCGTTAATTTTATGAGCGTTCAGTACGTCCCTGAATTCAAAGGTAATGAACTTAATAAATAAAATTCAAATTTATAGATGCATTAAATTATTTATTAATTTCGTACAAATAAAAAGTGAAACAATTTAATGTTAATTATTATATTTCCATCGATTTAGAGTATGATTGATTGAGAACTATTTCCGGAAATATAAATAAGGCAATAATTAAGTATCAATTACAATGTTTCCATATTCAAATTTTTTTAAAAACTTAATAAATAACATTCAAATTGATAGAATTATTAAATCAATTATTAATTTCGTAAAATATTAAAAAGTAAACAATTTAATGTCAATAATCATATTTGTATCGATTTGGAGTATGATTGATTAAGAATGATTGATTGAGAATTATTTTCGGAAATGTAAATAAGGCAATCATTAAGTATCAATCATTAATAATAAAATTAAAATTTATAGATGCATTAAATTATTTATTAATTTTGTACAAATAAAAAGGGAAACAATTTAATGTTAATTATCATATTTCCATCGATTAGGAGTATGATTGATTGAGAATTATTTTCGAAAACGTAAAATAAGGCAATAATAAATTATTAATTACAATGTTTCCATATTTAAAATTCTTTAAAAACTTAATAAATAACATTCAAATTGATAGAATCATTAAATCAATTATTTTTTTTTTATCGAAAATTTCTTATATATTATATTCAAAGATATATTAGTTATCATTAAAAACCAACAAAATTTACAAGTGAGTGACGGGTAAACGGGCTACAAGTTGCGCCGCTACCCCCTTTTGAATAGCAAAACCAACTCTATTAAAAATAAAACGTGAGTCCTTGGTCGCTGGGGAGTTACTATGCACCACCTTTTGTACTCTTTCCAAGAACCGAATTGCTTCGGGCGCTAGACCTCCAAACGTGTCAAAGGCAAAGGGCACAAAGACGTGTTGGTTCTCCAGACAGGCAACTTCATGTTTGGCAAATTTATTGGATTCTGCTTTCAAGACTGCTTGCCCTGCCACAAACCCAGAATCCCGCAGTCCAACCAACGGAGACACCCCTGTAAGATCAACACACGCATGTTTACCCTGTGCCCACCCAAACACGAGGACATCCGCTGGCCTTAGGGTGGACCGCCCTTCCAGGGGGTCTGTCAAAAAGTTAACCGGGGCTTCTTTCCTAGCCGAAATCCCTGCCCTTCGTAAGACGTCCCATAAAACATCCCTGACCAGATCATGTCTGTATTTAAATCCGGGCAGCTCCTTACAGTGAAGGGCATATCTCCAAACTTATCTAAACATGCCTTTTTGCACACCGGACACGGCTCATCAACCGGAAAGATGGGAATCATGAGCCTGTATTTGAGGATAGCCCGATATTCAACAGCTGACATGTGTTGCCCAAGTCCATCAATAGGAAGGACAACCAAGAAATCTTGAGCATGCGATACTTTGAGGCATTCAAACACCGCCTTCTGGCGCAGAGACATGGCAAACTTCTCTCCCATAGTCTGGAGGATTTTACAGTTAAAAGCACTCGCCAAAATCTTTTGAGTTTTCTGGGGGCGGTGTCTTTATCTATAAACCCGCCCAAATCTAAATCAGGAAGAGAGTTGCGAACGTTGTCTAAGGCAAGCTCATAATCCAAGTCCATCCCCACTACCCCGCTGTTTCGTAAGATGTGGTCTGGATGTTTCCAGGACTGAACTCTAGAGGCCACAAAGGCATATGCAGACACGTCCTCCGCCGTACAAAGGCCAAGACTTCCCGACCGTATCGGTAGAGACGTCAATCTCCATTGAAAATCCCCAAAGAACGCCCCCCCACAAACCACAATATCTTCGACCGCTTTACGAAGCCCTTTGTCGAAAATGGATATGGCCTCACCAGCAAAGGCTGGTTGACATGTCCGAATACCAAACAACAATTTAGCAACACCCATACATGAACGGAGCAACAAAAGTTCACTTTGGGGTCCCCCAATTTCTGCAGAGAAACCATCAGATCCACCGCCCGTCGAGCCCTTTTAGCACCCAAAGCACCAATATATCCCCCGTCCCGACTAACGGCACCCCCCAGTAGCTTCACACCTCCCTCTGGTCTCCCGATCTCGCTAGGAAATAAACCAGGCTTCACTTTTGCCCCATTACACGATGGCCAGAAAATTTCACATTTCTTAATATTAAGCGTAAGGCCTAGATTCGGGCCCTCAGCTCGGATAATATCAAAAGCCTTAGCCACTTCCCCGACCTCTCCCATAATTGTGCCATCATCAAGATACCAAGCATGAAACGGAAGGGAGCAACATTCTTCTTGCCGACGAACCAACGGGTGTAGGACAAGAGCGAAAAGAAGCGGCCCCAATGGGTCCCCCTGCTGGACCCCGGTGGACGCCCCAATACAAGAATCTCCCACATAAAGCCTAGCGGGTTGGGCATATATGAACTGAACCCAAGGGTAAATGGATGGGCATCGGACGCTCACTTCCCTCAGGAGAATCGTCCTGTCAACCAAGTTAAAGGCGTTCGAAAAGTCGACCGTGAGCATGGCTAGAGATCCGTTATCATGGAACGCATTCAAAAACAGTTTAATGTCAATAATCATATTTGCATCGATTTGGAGTATAATTGATGGAGAATTATTTCCGGAAATGTAAATAAGACAATCATTAAGTATCAATTACAATGTTTCCATATTAAAAAAATTCTTAAAAAAACCTTAATAAATAACATTAAACTCATAGAATCTCACCACCACTTATTAATTTCATAAATATAAAAAGGGAAACACTTTAATGTCAATAAACATATTTCTATATAACCAATTCTTTTAAAAATTTGAATTTAAAAACTACCTGGCAACTTTTATCAAATTTTAATCTAAAAAAGAATATTCAACAACTTAGAACGTTTTGTTACGCAAACTAAATTTTATGTAAAATTTGTATAAGCAATTGTCAAAGTCTAAAAGGAGGGCATTTAAGTGTGTATTCTCAAAAAATCATGAACAACTTTAGACCATCCATTAGTAAAAGAAAAAAACATCGTCAATCAACTCTAATCGGACCAACCAAGATTGACCTTCGGATGTCACTACTGTAACATCATTGTTGTGTATGTTTTTAGATAACAAAAATTTGTTCATAACCAACGGCATAGTCTAGAAAGGTATGTAAAAAACAATAGTAAAAATGAAGGAACAATTGTTTAAAATAAATAGGCATATGAAGATAACAAATCAAACGTACCAACGCTGTTGACGAAGGGTGATGCAAAATCTTGAAGAACTGAGGTCCATTGTGATAAGACATGATAGCGTTTGTGTTATCGGGTCAAATCTTGTTTTTATTAACATAAGAAACATAAAAACTTTCAAATATCAAAATACTTAGAATCATAATATTCATAACAAACTATAAGTCTAAATAATCTCTAAAAAATCAGCAGTCCAATTAGGTTTTCATACCAAAAAGACAGAAACATAGCAGGTTGATACCAAAAAATGCATACTCAATAAACGCCTATGAAACAAAAATAGCTATCTATATATTGTAGATTATAAAACGAAAAAACAAAATTAGGTTTCGGTTACCTGATTGAAGACCAGTGAGGAAGACGCAGAACGTTGAAGCCGAAGTAGGAGATGCTTTTCCTTTTTAAGATGGAATTATGAGTAATGGTTATTAAGAATGATTAAACAAATCTATTGGGTTACCTGATTTAAAAAAAGCCATTTACAACAGAATTTCATTAAAAAAATAAAACAACATAAATAATTCATGAAAGTGCAGTATCTATACTAATCGCTTCCAAACATTAAGTAACGCCATAGAAACAGAAAGAACAAAAATAGAGTTTCATACAAAACAGAATAATAATCCATAGAACCGCTAGATCTAAACAAAACACTATTAAAAATCATGATTGAAATAACCGAACAATAGAAATAGAATATGCGTTGGGATACCTGATTCAAACTCAATGAAGCCGACACACAAAGGTTGATGAAGACGGAGGTGTGAAGGCGGTTTTAGAGAAATAAGAGAAGAAGAAGATGAAGACGGATGGGAGGAATCTTAATAAGGAAGCAAGAAGAGTAACACGTTTGTGGTTTTGGAGAAAGAAAAAAAGAAAATTTGGTTTACATATGATAGATCCGGAGCTCCATATTCAATTGGAGCATAGGTGGACACTCTCAAAAGCCTCCATTCAACCCAAGGTTACTCTTTTATTATATATATAGATTTACACAAAATGTTATATAATTATTGTTCAAATCAAATCACAAACCTATTTATGTTAAGTATATATGTTTTATTTAGTTTCTTAAAAACAAATGTTTTGTTCATTTTAATAAATATAGTACAAGGGATATAAAAAATATTTTAATATGATTTGGAAAAGAATAAAGCTGATTCTATGAATGTAATTTATTTTGGTTAAATGATAAAAACTAAAAACCAACATAACCCATTACCACCCATGGTATTTTATTTACCAAAACAAACCATTACAGTCTCTGGTAGGGCTGTAAACGAACCGGACTTTCAGCGAACAGTTCATGAACCGTTCGGCGGGAAGTCCGTTTGTGTTCGTTCGTTTTAACAAATGAATAAACACGAACAAGAAATTTCGTTCGTTAAGTTAAACGAACGAACATGAACATAGGTCGCGTTTTGTTCGTTTATGTTCGTGAACGTTCGGTAACGTGTTCGTTTATGTCCGTTTATACCTGTTCGTTTGTGTTCATTTGGTTTTTAAATTTTATATTTAAAATTTTAATATTATATATATATATATATGTAGAAACTTACAATAACAATGTTTTAAATTTTATATTCGTTCTTCCGTTTATGTTCGTTTGTGTCCATTAACAATGTTTTATCTATATTTTCTAGTCAAACGTCCGTTTGTGTTCGTTTGTGTCCGTGTGTGTCCATTAGTGTTCGTTTGTGTTCGCAGACAATGTTCACGAACAGTTCGTGAACAACCAAATTACAAACGAACACGAACACGGACAAAATTTTATGTTCGAAAATTGTCCACGAACAGTTCATGAACAGATTTAAAGCTTAAAACACGAACACGGACAAGCTCCGTCCGTGTCCGTCCGGTTCGTTTACAGCCCTAGTCTCTGGGACCACTACAACAAGATTTCTTCTATCCTTCTCATCCCGCTGACCACTTCCAATTAACCACCATCACCTCATCATTTAGGTTTCCAAAACATTTTCTTTGATCATTTTCTTTAATTCAGCATCAACCCTTAACCGCTTAGTCTCCATCTCCGTCATCACCCCTACCACTACCTACAACATCAAAACTCTAGAGTCTACATGAACCTCGTGTTTCCTCCCGATATGCGGGCAGACACTCATGGCAAAACCCACTTTTTAGGGTTTCGACGAGTCCGTTAAGCGGTGATAATGACTCGACTGTAGTTGCATGTTCTAGATCAGGAACGAATGAGGCGATTCGGGTGCAAAACCGTCATTATCTTCAATTCTATATATATAAGAAACCCTCCCAAATGGAAAAACACTAGAAACCCAATACATGACCCATATTAAGCCACATCACTCACTATATTTTAATATTCAAAGGGCAATATAGACAATTTCATTATCCCCTTCTCTCTCTCTCTCTCTCTCTCCTTGTATATATTGTTTTTCCCTCCTCTCTTTCTTTAGTTTTTTCAAAGTCAAATTCAAATCTCTAACCTCTCTCTACCCTCCCCTCTCTCTGTCTCTCTCTAGAAGATGAAACCAGCATACGGAATTGAAGAAATACTTTGTTCGAGACACACCACTCGCAAATCGTTCCTTCTTCAACCCACTGTTCCGGCCACCTCACTTCCAACTGTCAACAAGCACCACCACTACCCTCAACCTCCGTCGCCTTTCGTATTTTGGTGGATGCCTTAAAAACCCAGCAAAACCAACCAGCCACCTCAAGAACCTTCACACCCTCAAAACACCTTAACTAGCATCACATCCGGATCCAACACCCTCGAGCCCTTACACAACCTCGTCTCACACTAATCGAAATTTTCAATCACCCGTAAACTTGTTTCTGCCTTGCCGGAACCAAAAGATCCCATTAAGCTCTGACCACCACCTTCGCCACATCCTACCTCCGGCCCCATCACGCAGAACCACAACCGTACCATCCAGCATCTCGTCCCCCTCCCTCTCTTTCCGAACATATTTTTTGTCCGTCACAGATACCCTTCTGTCTTTGGTTTCTGAATAATAGGTGGGATTGATTGTGAATTCTTGGTAAAGTGATGTTTTGGAGGATGGGTTGGTTCAAGAGATATGTGTGTGGGGGGGGGGGTTGCTTATGTGGGTTTTATGAGAAATGTGTAGTCTATTACTATTATTACTAGTGGGTTTACCCACGCGTTGCAGTGGGATCCACAGATGGGTTGCAGTACAACATTATGTTACTTAGGTTTTTTGCCGCAAGTTATGCAAAAAGAATAGAAATGTGCACACAATGTTTTAACAAGTATTCATAGAAAGAAAAGAAAGAAATGTGCACCACCACTTACACCTGATTGCAGTTCACCACACAAAAAAACATGTACCCATTATTGAACAAATCTTAACAAACCAAAGGTATGTTACCGTAACAGACCAATATGAACATAAACATCACTCTTGTGTAAGTTTTCCATTCATTGCATGTCTACATAACCATGCATTTGAAGACACCTTGCTAAATGATGAAGTTCATTTACATGACAAAAGCATGTAGTATAATATGATATTGTATACACTATCATGTGAAGGTCACTGTCCATTTAGAAATTAAAAGTTGTGATCTTCAAGTTTGTAATAGACTTGCCCAACCTGACCCAACAGCTAAAAAATTGCCCAATGTAGCCAGTGAGCCAAACCATCCCATCCACTTTGCCGCTGGGTAGACGCATACATATGAAAAGGGTTTATAATATAAGTATTATTATGGCAATTTAAAACTCATACAAGTTTAGCTGAGATAAGATTATTCATTGTGGTACCATAAATTATTATCTTTCATCGCAGTTTATGAAATTTGTTCAAAAATATTATTATCATGTGTGTTTATTTATTTTGGGTGAGTTCTACTTTCGTATAAAAGTTGATTTCTTCTAGGGGCATTTAGGGAAGAAATGTGGTAAAATTTAGGAAATTGTAAAGAAACCCTTGGTATATCATCTTAACTTTGGACAATTTAGACATATTTTCCCATGTGATGGACGGGGTAAATCATGGTGTTTAAGATGCCTAATTATGGGGTTTTAATGTCGTTTGAGCGTTTATATGCTTTGAATGTGATAACTACGCAACTTTGTGTGATTGTAGGTTAAATGACATATTTGGATGGATTTGGAAGCTTGAACGTGGTTGAGGTTGAGTTTGGATGGTGAACCGAAGATATGGAGGTGTTCATGGACGTTGGAGCGTTAAAGAGGAATTTTGGATAAGCCAAGAACACCCGAGTCGGATGCTACTACTACTACCACTAATAATAATAATAATAATAATAATAATAATAATAATAATAATAATAATAATAATGAAAAGAAATTGAAGAAAGAAAAGAATTCAAGTTACAAGTGCATTTAATGCACATTAAAAGTCAAAAGAGAAGGGGGCGAGAAAGGGCAGCAGCAAAGTGTAATTCTACCAGCAGTTGACAACCGTAGGGCTCCTTTGCTTAGCCGTAACTTACGGCGATTTAGGAGATAAAAAAGGAAGTTTGTTTGTTTAAGGTTTTTAATCAAAAAAATATGCAACCCTATTATTATCAGCCACCAAGGGACGATTGAGAAGGGCTTTTGGAGTATTTTGGGAGCCACAATCATCATTGTTTATCATTATTCATCCATACTTTCAGTTCTAATCAACATGTTCGGTATTGTTACTCAACTTTTTGATTCGGTTCTTGTTACTATGAGTGGCTAAACATCTCTGTAATCACCTCCGGGTGTATGGTTTAATTGTGAAACTTGAACTCTTGTTTGATTTGGTTTATGGGTTGTTTTTCATTTAGTTGAAGAATGTTTGTGGTTTTTATCATTTAAATAAGTTACTTGTGTTCAATTGCTTATCTCTTTATCATTCACATTCGGTTTCCTTGCATCGTGAGTAGTTTGATAATTGGGAGGGTAAGTGATACTTGTGGGTTGGTAATTGAATTGTACAGGATTTTATTAAAAACTTGTGTTTGATTATCACTTGATTTGAACCGTCCAACAAAACTATGTCTATGTAGTATCCAATCATTTAAACAAGAGTAGGGTGGATCATTAACCGGAAACCTGGAAGGGATTACTTCTTTTATATTATTGTTTACAACTTCTTAAATTCATTTTTCTTTAAAATTCCAAAACAAAAAACAAAGCAAGTAGACGTTAATTTTATTAGTTAAGTAACAAAACTACTCTTTCCACCAATTCCCTGTGGAGACGACTCAACTTCCATATACTACTATTTTCTTATATTTTTGATTGACTAAACGACATCGATCAAATTGGCGCCATTGCCGGGGAATAGGTGTGCTTAGTGTAGTTTTTAGTTTTTATTGTTTATTTATAAAAATCCTAAAACCCAAAAAAAAATTGTATTTTTCTAGTTTAGTTAGTTGATTTAATTTCTTTTTATTTTTGTTCAGTATTACACTTGGTGTGTTAGTTTGTGCAGGCATAGTGACATGCAAAGACACTATGATTAGCTGGGTAGAAGATGACCCATGTGATTGTTGCGGGAACCCGTATCATTTGTTTCACGATTGTCCAGTGGCCCGTAGTAGGATTAAAGCGTATAGGGAACAACAAGATAGAATCATATTCGGTTTCACAAATCATGAAGGTTCACCTTTATCATCTCCATATCATCAGCCACTCTCGTCAAACTCTTATTGCTATTCTCAGTCAAATGTTGCGTATCACGGGAGCTCAAATTTCCAAGGAAACTACAACAACCAAAGAAACTATCAGCAAGGATCGGGAAACAATCAAGGGAGTTCTCAAGGAAATCAACAGGGTGGATCTTCGGGGCAGGATGGATTAGTGAAAGAGATGTTGACTGAGTTTATGAAGTCACCGGTGATTTCATGAAGGAGATACGGAAAGATCACGAGATTCAGGACAAGATGCATATGGAATTGGTAAAGAAAGTTAACGAATTAGCAGAGGAAATCACATATTTAAAGGCTATGAGAAACAAGACCACACAAAATCCTCCTATTCCTGAAGATTTTACAGTAGAACCGGGTATGGTTAATGATGAGGTGGTAGATGAGCTTATGGATTTTCCTAACCAAGAAGTTGAAGAAGAGGTCATGGAAATCAATACCATGCCAATTCCTTCAGTCGTTGAAGAGCCACATGGGGATCGGGTTGTGATGGAGGAAGTCTTAGAAAAGGAAGTTACAAGCCTAAAAGAATACGTGACTTCTTGCGTACAACCACTTGCACACACACCTCTTGAAGAACCAGTAAACCAGGTAACCCTAGTGTATTCTAACCATCCTCTTATGTTTACTAAGAAAGCCAAAAAAGTTTGGGTGATGGTTCGAGTGGAAAGAAGAGGAAGGTAAGTTGGGAGGATCTTGGGCAAATTATCATGAAAGGAACTCGCAACACTTCAACAGATATCTCGATCATGAGCAAGAAGATGAAGACTCGACATGTCAACTACCGAACATATGTTGGGAATTCGGTAGGAAAATGTTGATTTCAATTGTTTCGTATTGATTCAACAGACATGTTGGTCATGAAAGAGCAGAAATGGAATCAGAATATAAACTACTGGGCATACATCGGGAACTCGGTGGGTAAATGTTCACTAAGACCACCATGAGAGATATAGTAAGTATAAAGTCCGGCTGAAGAGTCATAAACTTAGCGCTCTCGGGAGGCAGCCCGAGGTACGTGTTTTATTTTATTTTCTTTTATTTGTTTTGTGTGTTTTCGTTGTTTCTAGCCATTGCATCAGCCAAGTGTGGGAAAGTTTTGCGGACATGATAGGTTTGGCGTATTCAATCCAATACGCATCAGAGTCGATGCGCGTTCGATGGGGGAGTGAATCAGGTCCATGTGCTCCTTCCTTTTCTTTTGTTGTTGCTTGTTTATGAAATTTGGTGGTGTGAAAATCTGTTCGTGAAGGAAATGGTTTGTTTTGTTACTTTGGGGTGTTAGTCAGCTCTGGTAGGTAGTGATACCATACATTTGGGGACAATGTATCCCAAGTGTGGGGATGGGGACCCGAGGGAAGTAAGGCGAAGCTACTTACCGTTGCAAGAAAAATTGGGATTTTTGAAAATTTTTGAAAATTTTAAAAAAAAAAAAAAAAAATCTTGCAAAATTTGTCCCTTTTCTGCTTAATCAGACACAAAAGCCAAAATTTCAATCGCTAAAGAGTCTTTTGCCAAATTAAAGTACGAGATCCCCAATCATGGTTGTCCCTTTAAGGGTAACATGCTTATAGAACTTGCATATGCTACATGTCGGCAACCTATTTTCCTACATTGTGAGACCTTGAGCCTACTAGATGTTTAGTGATATAAATGTTTCGTTTCATGAGAGTAGGCCAAATGCTTCTTAGTTACAGAATTTGTGTAATTCGATACATACTAAAGCTTTAGGCATTATGTGTGCATAAATGAGAAAGGCAATGTAGGAAACCACTTGTTTTGTTGATACCCTTGTGTTGTTTGTGGTGACCCATTTGTTAAACTTTACCATTAGTAAACCATGTTGAGCCTAAACCTTTCGATTGTTAAACCTACATTACCACCCAAATTGACCCGTTTACCTTGTTGAATAAAAATGTTGACATCCAATGTGTTCATGATGCTTATTGTTTAAGTTTTTCAATGTTGAATATATATATATATATATGAAAAAAAAGAAAAAAAAAGAAAAATTACAAAAAAAATTAGAAGTTATTGTTATGGGTCAATTATGCCCAAGTTTGTGTGTTAGTGTGTTCTTGTGATATGTGAATAAGGATGTTCAAGCATTTGTGTTAAACCCGTTGTTTCCGAGCCATTTGTGAATCAAATCTATCCTACATTTACCCGAAGCCCAAAACCCGTAAGTCCTTTTGATATGTGCACTGTTTATAGCTTATGTGTGATTGTTATACAAACCTATGATAACGAAGTCGCATTCTTGGTTTTCTGAGTGTTATATACTAGCACATTACACGCTAGTCCAAATATTAAACCGAGAGAAGTGAACATTGTGAGGGGTTTGTAGCATATGTATATGATAATAAGCATGTTAGTTTTGGATAGGCAAGTGTTGTTTTGAAACTGTGCAACACTTCCTCGCCAGATTGTCAATCTCGATTGTGTAAGTCTATGGGACGGGTATGATTGGGGACCTTGAAAAATCGATAGGTGAAGGAATTGGAGGTGATTTGTTAAGTAGGTGAGTCGTGTCTTGAGATGGTTTGATTGGGGACAATCAAAGGTAAGTGTGGGAATGTGATGGACGGGGTAAATCATGGTGTTTAAGATGCCTAATTATGGGGTTTTAATGTCGTTTGAGCGTTTATATGCTTTGAATGTGATAACTACGCAACTTTGTGTGATTGTAGGTTAAATGGCATATTTGGATGGATTTGGAAGCGTGAACGTGGTTGAGGTTGAGTTTGGATGGTGAACCGAAGATATGGAGGTGTTCATGGACGTTGGAGCGTTAAAGAGGAATTTTGGATAAGCCAAGAACACCCGAGTCGGATGCTACTACTACTACCACTAATAATAATAATAATAATAATTGAGAGAACTGTACGTAGATATAGATATAGATTATTATTATTATTATTATTATTATAATAGATTATTATTATTATTATTATTAAATCCATATATGCTTCTTGTTTTGTTTGTTAAACTATACGTGATGATAATTATATGGGATTTACTTTTTGTTCTTCAAGTAAGAACTTAAATAATTGAGAGAACTGCAACAGAATTATTATTTACATGTGATTGATGAATAAATATGTAGTCTTTTTATGTTAGTATATGCTAACACATGTTTAGTGATGTCCCATTATGTGTCTGAGGAGCCCAACTAACATGTGTTCTGTTCTAGTGTTGGTTTCACGAGTAGGCTATAGGAAGAAGGCGGCGTTGGTGATGTGGCTGTGGTAAGTGATGGTAATGAGTTTTTAAAAATGTGGTAAGTGATTTTTTATAAAGATTATAAAATTTTAATCTTTGGTGAATGGGGTGTTTAAATTAGCTTGATCAAATTAGTTTCTGGCTTTGTGAAAACTGAAAAAGGGTTTGATCTTTTTGGGGTTCATATGGCATACGTTATTTCAGAAAAACATATGTTAGTATATGCCCAACTAACATGTGTTAGGGTTCATATGACATACGTTATTTCAGTAAAACATATGTTTTAGAATAAACTAACAAATGTTAGTGATGTCTCATTATGTGTTTCAGAGAGCCCAACTCACACGTATTATCTTTTTACATGTGAAGAAATGTTTGTGTTAAAGATGAAGATGGGTATCAAGAATGAAGCATAGCTAAATCTTTTTATGTTATTATCATTCACAAATAATTATCTTTGTATGGAACGTTTTTTATACTTGTTAGTGTTGATTGTAATGATCGTTTTTATCATTTCTTAAATAAATATATATTTTATGTATTCTTTTATTTTGTTCTTTTAGTATATGCATTTTAACACATGTTAGTGATGTCTCATACGAGGTCAGGATTTTGTATCATAATACTAACACACGTTAATATTCGTGTGGGAAAGAGTGCCATAAAGTAGGAGAGATATGACTTGACAAATGTCAAATCAACCTTTTTTAAATATGCTTTTCAGAAAATTAAATTATATTAAATTTAATTAATATTACCACCATATTGCCCTTTTTTATTCTTTAGTGAATTAAATTATATTAAACTAAATAAAAAAGCAAAAAAAAAAATTGTGGACCATTGATCAAAGATGATCAATGGCCACTAGAGAGTTTACAAGGTTTTTTCAAAAGATAGGGTTTTCATATTATCCTCACCCTATCTATATATATACTAGCAGGAATCCGCGCTTTGCGGCGGGGCTGCACGTTGTTTGACTGTTGCGTTTGTATTTTGAAAAAAAAAAATGTTCGAAAACTGCTCAGTTTGTCAAAATTTAACTTAGCTATCATCATATATATGCCAATGAATTTTGATAAAGAAACAAAGGTTTAATATTTTGAAAAACAACCAAGAGTGTACGTACTTTGTATTACAGAGAAAGAAATTTGAATAGCGTGCCCCACACCTTTCGTATCGAACTAGTGGAACTCCCCCGCACTTCGCGGTGGGAATTCCACTGGTATTAGTCCGGATCGTTACGATACGCGAATTGTTAGTCACTAAAGCTGAAAAATTTGTTAACATGAATTCAAGAAGTTTACATTGATTAGTATCCAGATTATTATAATAATTAAAAATATCAGTCTAGTTTCATAAACCAAACTCCATCACTTTTCTATATGTTTTCTTTTTAAATGCAGGTCACTCCATAACCCAATAAATTTCATAAACCACGTTTTGAATTGAGCAACCCTAGACCAAACTTTTATCACTTTTCTACATACTCAACTCGATTTGATTTGATTTAATCGGTACTCCTACTGATGTTTAGCCGTTCAAGTCTTAAGAGAAAACAAACAGCCCCTAAACGGCGGCGACAATGGTTGTTCAAAGGTGTAGTGGTGACGAATGGCATCTGGGTTTAGATCGGCGATCCTGTAGCCTATTTACGGTGGTTTAACCTCACCATCCTCCCGATCTACCGGTTTAGACGGTACGAAATCCCACCTTTTTCTATTGTTGGCGATAGATTCCGGCGAGAATGTTGGCGGCCTATTTATGGTAGCGATAAAAAGAAGCTGAAGTCCGCTAACACATGTGTTTCTTCTCAAGGACCAAATAAACAAACAAAGGAAACATGTGATGGTAAAATTAGAAAACATAGAACGTATATGGTCAAAACAAAAAATGGTTGTGGCAGTATGGTAAATAGCATTCAAAAAATGTCCTATTAGTTGACTATTCATAAGAGTGAACAAGAAATGTTTATATATAGAATCTATACATATAATAAACCAAAGCCATTTTAATGACATGACACTCAAAGAGACATTCTCCTCTTTGAGTGTGCCATGTGTCATCCCATGTGGCATTGAGATATTTTAGGAAAAAAATTTTAAAAATAAAATTAGATTTTTCTCTCTTATGTTTCATCCCGTAATTTTTAAACGTTAATATCTTTTATATACGAGATTTTTTAAAGAAAAAAATTACACCAAATTAACGAGCGTTTTATTATCTTTCCAACGAGTACCATAGTGCTATATAAAAAACGGAGAAAAAAATGACTATTTTTTGTGGGTTTTGTTCATACAGGAAAAAAACACAAAGTGTTCAGATAAATCATCAATCATATATAGGCAAGTCACTAATTAGTCTAATTATGTTCAAATCAGTAAATATGAATTCTATTTCCAACATGCGTTAGCATTGGAGTTATACATTGTTTTAGGTTAGATATTAATATTAGAGTTGTACATTGTTTAAGGTTAAGCGTTAACATTAGAGATACATTTTTAATTGTTTTAGGTTAGATGCTACCCGAAGCTTTCTTGCATGTAACTGTAAAGCGAATCAATATATTTCATATGTAAAACTAATATGTCATATTAGATTTCTCAACCCCGTTATATATAGAATTAGGTTATATATCCTGATTTAATTATGTTCATATTTATTTAGGTTACTTTAAAAAATAATCATGTATGTCGTGAGACTATAATAGATGATTTAAGGGTGCACTAAGAAAGATTGCTATGACGACACAAGGAAAGAAAATATACAATGTACTTACTTTTATCTACATCTTGGTTAATTTAAAAACCAAGTTGTGAATATCAATATATAGGTGATCAAAACGGAAACGTAAATGCCATTAAAAGATGTCGTTTTCCCTTTCATTTAAATGTTGTCTCATCTCACACTTTGGTTTTTTACTATGTTAATATAAACGAATGTCGTTTACCTTTTAGTTATTTGGATAATGTAATATAATGATTTGTGAAATTTAGAATATATCATTCAGCATACTTATTTTTATCCACGTTTCGATAAAAGTTTTATTCAAAACCGTATATGTCAAAAGAAATGAATCTTTTTATCTAGCATGACAAACCGTATTGATACTGTTCGAACATCGATCCTATTCCAACATTCCTTTTTATAGTTTTTTCAACCTTCCGGTATAAATTTCGCCAAATACAAAGTCGTAATAATCGATCATCTTTGGTATCGTAAGTTATAATGAGTGTTGATGCAAACCAAATTATGACAAACCAAACTGATACCAATCAGTATCAATACTTATTTTAACAGTTTTGAGTGATGAAAAACACGCATAATATCTTATTCGACGTATATTTCTTTTATTGTATTGCAAATTTGCATGCCGTAAAATATACTTTAACAAACCAACGTGAAGCCGACTAAATATGGACCATATAACGCACTAGTTATCATATTGTAGTCATTAAAGAGTATGAAAACTAAATTTTCCTTTTTCTTGACTTTAGACTTTTGACTCCCAAATATTAAATATTTTCTTGACATTTGATGCATTGTATAACAAATATTAATTTGCAAACCGCGTGACCCATCCATACCTTATCTTTGATATTTATGCATATTTTAAATCTTTACTTGTTAAAAACTCTACATAAAAAAAAAAAGTAAAAACGTTGCATACTTAGATATATCCCTCTCCACTGCTTAAAGATAAAATTTATTACAAGAATTTGCAATGATTTTTTAGCGCCATAGGAACATTGATCTTTTGGGGATCAAAAGCAACCGAACACTCAACCCGATTGAAGAATTTGGGTTTAACCAGTTTACCCAAAACGTATCCTCTCGATCGAACCACGAAGCTAAGCTTTAACGGCACCGGTGACGTCGGTATCCCTTTCGAGCTCTTCAGTGCCTGCCCACTACCATAGAGCGGGATCTTGTCCCCGATCACTGACACCGTCACCAAGCGCTGGCTCTTTCTCGATTGATAAAACTTTTTCATCTACAAAAATAATATTCAATAACATATTAGTACCATTAATTTGAGCACTTGCCCATGAATTATAGTAACTTTGTTTTCAATGTTGTGTAGTAAAATCATTTTGGTTTTTCGTTTCTTGGGAGTCCGTTATGTAAAAGTTTAGTGTCAATTGCAAACTGGTAAAGTTAAAGTAGCATACTTACTTTTTTTATTTTTTTTTACTTTTGCAATGTCAACGTATTCAACATATTAAAATCGAATCCAACCAATTATACCGATCTTTTTAGTTCACTTATCCGATTAAACAAGTAATTACTCCCTCCGTCTCAATTTAAATGTCCTACTTCAAAAAACACACATTTTAAGAAATATTTTGTTTGTATGTGGTAAAATGACAATAATATCCTTAAAAGTGGTGATTGTGTTTTGTCTTTTATGGGCAAAACTGGAAATTACATTTCTATTTTTGGAAAGTGACATTTAATTTGAGACAAACAAAAAAGGAAAGTAGGACATTTAAATTGGGACGGAGGGAGTATTTGATTTAACTTCCTTCAGTTATCTGAATAAACAAGACTTATGAAACCAAATTAACCAAATTGAAAACCGAATTCACAAATCGGTTTTTTTAACAGAATCAAAATTTTAAAGCCGCTACCGTGTCCCTAGAACATTTCCAAAATCCTTAAAAAATCACTAAACCATTTTGCTAACCCAACTAAAAATAAAACATTCAATATATGTCAGAATTTAGAAGCTTACGTTGCCAGAGCCAACTGCAAGCTGAGAGAACGAAAGCTCAAGCGGTGAAGATGTGACGTGGAGTCCAAAGAACGTAGCTGTGTTGCGAAACATAAACTTAACGGTCGAGTTCATAGACACCATATCCGTAGCAACACCCGTAAAATCCGACCCGGCCTGAACCACAAATCTCTCAAACGTAATACTCTGCAACAAAAAAAATAACAAATCCAACACGTCAATACAATTAGAATTAATCCAAGAACCAACCCCACAGTCAATATAATTCAATGTTTTAAAAACGGTTTTTATACTGTACCGAGCTACGCTAAAAAACAATTCAACCAGCAAGTTTAAATCGGGTTTTAAAGCATTATCATATACAGACAAGTCACATAACATAATTAGAGTTAATCCAAGAATCAACCCTCAGTCAATTAAATTCAAAACGGCTCAAAAACGATTCAACTGGTTGTACCGGCAAGTTTAAATTGGGTTTTAAAACTTATAACACAAGTGCCAAAACATAATTAAAATTAATCTAAGAACCAACCCTCATAATCAATAAAATTCAATGTTTTAAAAACTAGTTTTTATACCGTGTTGGGTTTGGCTCAGAAACGATTCAACCGGTTATACCAGCAAGTTTAAATTGGTTTTTAAAAATTATGACATAAGTGACAAAACATAATTAGAATTAATCTAAGAACTAACGTTACCCTCATAGTCAATAAAATTCAATGTTTTAAAAACCGGTTTTATACCACACCAAGTTTGACTCACAAACGATTCAACTGGTTGTACCAGTCGGTTTGAACCCGTTTTAAAACATTATAAAATACACACACAAAATAATAAGAATTAATCCAAGAACCAACCCTAAGAGTCAACTTCGGCTTCTGAGGCTTGCTCGCTCCATACAAAATCCCAGCAAAGACAAAGAACAAAACAAGAAAACATAATATAAACCCGAAAACATAGCATCTTCGGGGTATTCTTTTCTCAGACTCATCATCGTTTAGAAGTGCTTCTTCTTCAATAGAGTTAAACTGTGTATGATCCCAGGGTTTAGCAAAACTTTTTAAAGCGACGTCGTTTGAGGAGGATACTTTGCCGGAGAAGCGGGTGGCAGAGGATTCACGGGAATGGTGGGCGTAGTGGGGCGGAGAGGCGGCGGGGGTAGAGTTGTAGGAGAGGGTGGTGATGTGTTTATCGCCGTCGTCGTGTGATGGCGACTGGACGTAGTAGACTGGACGACGTGGTGGAGAACGTGGTGGTGATGACGCCGTTAGGCTGGTGGCGTCTGAATCGGTCTTTGTGTGCTGCATATTATTATTGGTGTTTTGGGTTGCTTGTGGTTGAAGCTGAAGGGTTTGGTTTCTGAATGACTTAAAATTGTCTATTTATGTTGTTTTGTTCTTTGTCTATTTAAGAATCATTTGATGAAATTGTTTTTGTGGTTTTTTACGCGATTTCAGCTTTTTTATTAAATGAATATATTTTTTCCTTTTTTAGTTGACTTTGTTTTGTTATTTTTGAAGTTAAAATGAGTTGACTCGTCTTTTATTATTCGGCTATAATTTTATGGCTGCATCCATTTACACACCCTTGAAATATGAATGCACAACTTAGGGGCAAAGGAGCACTATTAGAGATTTTATCAAATCCTACACTACCACATCATTTTACTGAATCGTTTTTTTTAAGACGGCACTTAACTGATTCACTTTACTGAAATCATTATTTTTTTTGTTTTCCGTTTTTTTTATTACCGTTTTTAAAAAAATGACCGTTTGAAGTAAATGAACCGTTTGTAAAACTTAAAAAAATTAAAATGTTCCATTAAAATTAAACTTACAATATTAAAAGTAAATAAAACATAGAAATGCAAACACAATAAATCAAATAAAAACTATTCGGAGTCGGAGGAATTCGCTTCGAGGTGAGGTAGATCAAGTGCGTCTAGATGTTCCACGAGATCATTTCGAAGTCGGAAATGCATATCGGAGTCTGTCAACTCCGCAAGGGCTTGGTCGTCGAAGAATGGTTGGATTGGGGGGTCGCATATGTGGACCGGTGATATCACACGTCCCTCATCTTTAATGATCATGTTGTGCAAGATCATGCAAGTATAGACGATGACGCTACACCTAGCAACGGTCGTCGGCCTCAAGGGTCGTGCGGTAATTCCTGGTCTGATTAGATACTCTTGAACCATCTTTATTTGGGTCGGTTTGTTATTAGCTAAACAAGCGGACCGGATTAGTGTTTGGTCAAATTTTAATAATGTAAAGTTCTACATCTCGTTTAATAATTTAGACATCATGTTGTTCTTATTCTAGCATTCCTTGTTACAGTTGCAAAATAATGTGTGAAAAAAAAATCTAAAATTAAATAGCCTAACTGCTTAAGTTGAGAAAATCCCAAAGCAAAGAAGAAGGATGTATTTTGTAAAAAAAAAAAAAAAAAAAAAAAAAAAAAACCTTTAAAATAAAGTTGAAAATGACAATTTTGATGTTTTTCCATTTTCTATGTTAATATATTATATTGTGATTGTGATGGCATGGAGTTGAGAAGAAGCTTCCTACAGCCCAAATACAGTTGTCATTTGTCAAAAATCAAAATACATAAAAAGTCCAGGTTAGTTTAATACTTCCATTTTCATTGAGAGTGCGTGTAAACGACTTTTGTGTTACGTTCCATCGTGTATTTATTAATCGTTTTGGTTTAAATCGTATTTCATGTTATGAAATAAAATAATAGACCGATCGATTAGTCGAGTTTTGTACAGTGTAAGTATCGGTTAAAATTAAAAAATTGCCTTCTCTTTGTGTTATGAACGTACACCCACCACGTTTGCTTACTCAAAAATTCTCTTTACGGCTTAAACCTCATGCGACACTTGTCTATTGTGACAATGTTAAATGCCTATTGGGTCACGTCATTTTTAACCTCAAATAGCTTAAAAACCTGTTGTAGCCTAAATATCGGAAACGCAAGCCTAAAGTAGCCTGAAACTATGAACCTCACCACTTTATTATACCCATCAATCAAACACACCCCATGAAATAGTCTCTACCCAAAACCCCACCTTTTTCTTTTTCTTCTTCCTTCGGCTTCTTCTTCTTCCTTCGGCTTGTTCTTTTTCTTCTTCTTTCGGCTTGCACAAGCCCAATATTCAAGCCGAATTGCCAAGCCTCTTAGGCCGGAACCGTGTAGCTGCGAGGCTTCACAAGCCTCGACACCAAGCCGAGGGGTGCCCCGACCTACCTAATTGTGAAAATTATGATATCAAACAATAAGCCAGTCGGCACAGATTATGATTATTATTAATCAAGAATCAACAATACAACTTATCAAACACCTTTACAAAATAGACAAAAAAAATCCTGACAACTGCACTACAACTGACAAGATCAAAACAAAGACAATCTCAAACAGACACTGATTAGACCAACGAAACAAGATCAGAAACAAGTAGTTTAACTGATCAAAAAAACCCTAATCGCCTGTTCACTGAGATGATGAGAATGAGAGAGTAAAGAATATGAGCGAATGAGAGAGAAATCAAAAGTGCAACGGTGACGAGACCAGGAGCTATTTATAGCAATGGAATTGTGTTTCTTTGAGATTGATCAACGGCTATAAACAAAGGAATCCAACGGCTACGAACAACTGTGCTTCTTTGACTAGGATCGCCACATTTGCAATCATCATGGACTACGTGAGTAGTTGTTTGTAACAAAACCTGGGGTGAATGGGGATACTACCAATGATAGCTTTTAAGGTTAGCGAAAAGTGTCCTTTCTATTAGAGATGTTGTCCCTTATATAGAGTTAGACATATGCCACCATCACCCGAAACCCTAATTGTAATGGGCTAGGGCCCGATTAGGGTTGTCTCCACTACCATAGGTTATATTAGTAAAGTAGTTAAGGAAGGCTATAATTAAGGAAACAATGGAACAGATACCGCTTTTACCGTCCTGCGTGTATGCTTACTAGTGATTGTAGGATAGTGGTTGACATTCTGCTGTCTGCGCAGCAGGGTGATGATTGCGTGAAGTCTCTGTCCTATGCAAGTTTGGACTCGGGGTGGGCTTAACCGAATAGTGGTTCAGTACCCAATCCCATCAGGAATGTGTAACTTATAAAATGGAGATTATGAGGTGCCTCGCATAATGAAAGAAAAGAAATTGTAGATATAAATATCATCATATGGTTAAAACTTCAAAACAACTTTGATCGGGTCGTAACATTTTAGCATAATTAAGTTACACATTGATGTTATGTTCATGATTTTTGCGCACTCCCTACAGGGCCATATTAAATACCTACAAGATTACAAAGATATGTGCCATTGTACATTGTCGTGTCTCATGAATATGAGTTAGACGACCATGTTAGAGTTGTTTCACAACGATGTGAGATTGAAAACCTATTCACTTTTGACCCAGACCGGAAACAATAAAATAACAAGAATAATTTTCAAAGAAAGTTTATAATTTATGAAAAGAGATGACCTTCGCTTTTATAGGGTTGTCCAAATTTTAAAGGTTTGACGGGTTTTCGAAATTACAAATTGACTAGAAGAAATAAAAGTTACTGCCATAAAAAAAATTAAATTATGCTAATAAATGATTTACACGCTACTAGCCATAAAAGGAAGGTATAAAAAACTTATGAAATTTGGGGAAATCCTGATTGACGAAATCAGAGCCACAATTCAAGGAATTCGGGAATGATAGCTGGGTCAAACCATCCATGGTGTTTATCATGTGATGTGGCTCGTCGAGACATTTTCTTCCACTAGTCGTGGGACCAAGTTATTTCCTTTTAAAGTTTAATTTTTTAAAGTCTCGTTTTCCCTTATCATGCTGGTTCATGTACGTATCTTTTATTTATTTTTTAATTGTATACTTTATCAACACAGACCACAACACAGAAAGAAGCAAACACCCCAACTTACAAGCCGAACCTTACATCAAACGGAAAGTACACCAATCTGACTATACTATACACTTAAGTTGGATCTGCTCTCACAAACCTTTTACAATAGTGTCAAACTTATCTACGTACATTGCTACTACTTTACCAACAAACTCTGACTCCATACCCACAAAACAAATTGTAAACCGCTTAATTAAAAATTAGTTGCTTAGGGCATGTGTAGTAGCCCGTTACCGGACGTTGTGTGACCCTATAGCGCCGGGGAACACCGCCCCCCGGGCGCTATAGGGCGTTATGGTGGTTGAGCGCCATATTTACAACGGGCGTTTTGTTTGTGATTTTGTTGGGGTTTGGGCTTTTGACCGTTCCTCAACAGTTCTTTTCTTTAATTTTTTTTTATTTTACAAACTCTCTTTTATATATATATATATAATATATATATATACACATACAACATACACAAACAACACAAACACATACACTTTAAACAAAAACAAAAACAAACCCAAGTACAAACCCAAAATCAACCAATGGCAGGTGAACTAATCAAGATCAACTCGAGTTGGTGAGGGCGTGGATTTTTGGCAGGGTGGACTAAGGAGAACCTGCCAAACAATAGGGAGCATTTTTGGCACAATGTACTGGAGGAGTTCAACCGAATTACCGAAATGAACAACCGTACCGTCGATCAGATCGCCAGTAAGTGGTCTGCCATACAAAATAACTGTAGGAGATGACACACAGTCTATGAAGCGACGATGCAGGCGCACCCTGGCGTTAGCGAATAGATGACAATTCAACTGACACACGACGCTTATCGTCAACGCTACGACAGTGACTTCCACATCACCAATCTTTTGTCCTGGTCTATGATGCGTTTTTATTTTGTTTAATGTTTAAGGTTTTACTAGTATTTTAATGATGTGTAATGTTTAATATTATGTTTTATCTTTTGTGTTCTATTTGTAATGTTTAAGGTTTTATTGTTTAATGTTTTATTTGTTTTTGTGTTTAACGAGTTGATGTTATCCCGCGCGTTACGGCGGGATATAAAGTATTATCATATGAGACGTGAAATTTTTTTTTTTAATGCAAAACCTTCTTTTCATTGTTTTATCTGGAGTCTAAATCATCATGCTCAATACTTCCGTCGGTATCAAATTGTTTCGTTACGGCTTGGTCCTTACATATATAAAAAGGTACATTTCATTTAAAAAGTATAAAAAAACCATAGTAAACATTAATTACGTTCTTGTGAAAAATGATAATCCAAATGGCCGTTTAGAGTACGCAATTTTGATCTAATTTGAGTAATTATCATAAGCCCGATAATAATACATCTCGTGATTTGTAATTATACATAATTTTTGTTCAAAACGCAAGTTACTTGTTGAAAAAAAACATGTATTTTACTTGCGAATCTTGTGCCACAGATGCCACAAACGTCACTTTTCATGTTTATTATTTCAAAGTAACTATATATCAAAACAAAATGATCATGAATAGTGTCTGACTCATCTTAAACCTAACTACAGTTAGCTTCTTTTGTTTTGTCTTTTTGGTTTGCCTACCAAAGTTGACCGACTCAACTTCACTCAAGTCTTCAACTTTGTTTTGTCCACACAACTAATGAGTGTGCTCTCTTTTTTTTATTGCAACCCAAAAGTTTGCAATATTTTTTTTAAACAATATCTGATATGAGTGTGTCATTTTATTGAAATTTTGTTAAGCGAAAGTTTATAAGTTAACGAACATGAGTTGGGTTTGTGATTTCCTTGAAATTTTGTTAATGAGTATACTCTCTGTGTTGTATGTATTAACATCATGTTATGGATCAGATTAGCTTTCTTCATGAACTGATCTTACTAGCGTCCCCGCCGCAACGCGCGGGAAACCACCTAGTTAAAAAGTAAATTAAATTTGAATTTGTGTTGAACTGACATTTTTCACTATGAAATTATTAGTTTTGGATTATAATAAAAAACCGTTTTAGATAACAAATTTTATTTTACATCAAACAAAAATTTAAAACCGTGTTATCAAAACCATGGTATAAACTTCAAAAGGAAACCAGAGGGCATGGGGTGCCACACTTCCACCACCGGTGGCCGATTCCGGTGACAGGACGACGTTTCGGCCGGACATCCACCACAAAATCGCCTCTCCGCCATCACCACCAGTGTCAACACCATCAATTGAACGCCACCGTTACTTGTTAAGAGTTCCCGATCAGTGTTTATCTTCTCTCTAAAATGCCCTTTTATGGCTACTTATCACCACTTTCTCTCTCCGTCTCCGGCGATGGTCGGCCACCGTGATCAAACCAGAATTCTGGTATGTGCTTCTATCCTTTGCTTTGTGTTAGAAAAAAAACATTGCAACGAACGTCAAATTTGTAATTTCCGTAGGCAATTATAGTGTTTTCATAGAATTCGTAACCCATATATGGATGTGATTAACGGTATTTATACAGAATTCAAAGGTGCCTTGAATCGGTGTTATAACCGCTTAACTGTTGCCAGAAACCACCACCTCCTGTTGTCATGAAGTCGTTTGTAACAGTTGCCAAACGAAGGAGCCATCGGTTGAGGGGTAAGGGAAGGAAGGGGAAACAGTTGAAGATGGGATGCATCGTAGGCGGAAAAGATGACGGAAAAGTGTGCCGTTAAATTGCAACGTTAAGTTGCTATTTGTATTATATATAATGTTAATTTATGTAAACAGATTACATAATATTTTAAATTTAAACCATTACGTTAACACATAAAAATACAATCCTAAATTACTTATTACAAACAGAGTTCCCAACCCTAAACTACTTAAAACGTTACATAAACACATAATATAAACCTAAACCTCCCACTATGGAGAGTAATTGTCCAGTCATCGAGTGTGTAGTACGGGGGGGGGGGGACACAGAACGATCGCTATCGCGACCATCAGATCTCGCATCCTCACGGATCCAGCAGTACTCACGAGGAGGGGAATAATTGTAGAAACGTTCCTCTTCCATCGCTTCCCTAAGTGCTTTCCAAGTCCTTCTCGGTTGGCTCCCCTCGGTGGCGGGGGGTGGGGGTAGTCTGGTGGTGGGGGGTGGGGGTAGTCTGGTGGTAGGGGGTGAGGATAGTCTGGTGGTGGGGGGGTGGGGGTAGTTTGATGGTGGGGGGGTGGGGGTAGTCTGGTGGTTGGGGGTGGGTGCACTCTCCCTACACCGGGGGGTGGGTGCCGACAACATTAGTCGGTCCATTTCCTTAAGAGCCATGGTATAATCCACGGCCCAGACCAACTCCTCATCCGTGAAGTCATCATCTGCTTGAGTAGCAGGAGGAGGAGGAGAGAAAGTTGTTGAATATGGCCAAGACCACTACACCCTCTTTTTCTATAAAGCCCCATAACCCCCCTTCTATTACTTTTAATATTTTAATACCCATAACGCCCTATAATGAGGAGGAGAGAAAGTTGTTGAATACGGCCCAGACCACTACACCCTCTTTTTCCATAAAGCCCCATAACTCCCCTTCTATTACTTTTTAATATTTTTAATACCCATAACGCCCTATAATGAGGAGGAGAGAAAGTTGTTGAATACGGCCCAGACCACTACACCCTCTTTTTCCATAAAGCCTCATAGCCCCCCTTCTATTACTTTTTAATATTTTAATACCTATAACGCCCTATAACCCCCACCACTACACATAAACTTATAATCAAACTTAAATAAAGTGCTATTACATCATAAAACATGTAAGCATATAATGTATATCCATTATCCTACCACTAAATTCTACAAGAGCCACACTCAAACATGATTTCTACCACACATATGTATCATTCACTTTATAGCGTTTGGTAACATAACGTAAAGCATTAAAAGTAGAGGGACCATTTTGCCAAAAGATTAATATTAAAGGCCCCCAAGGGGAGGGGCAGGTAGGGCTGCAAACGAACTGAACTTTCAGCGAACAGTTCATGAACCGTTTGGCGAGAGGTCGCGTTCGTTCGTTTATGTTCGTGAACGTTCGATAACGTGTTCATTTATGTCCGTTTCTGTTCGATATTTTATTAAGGTTTTTAATTTTTATACTATTTTTATATTCTTTTGTTTTTATTTATTTTACCCAATAATAATATATATGAGGTAAATATATAACTATATGAGATCAATAACCTACTTTTTATATCCAAACTCATTATATGTTTCCACGTTCCAGTGTTGATGCCCTCCACCTTCAACGCCCTTTGCCATCCACCTCCAGTGCCCTTCCCAAGAACTAAGTATGTTTGGACAATTATGTTATATTTTTGGTGGATCTTGGTAATGTCTTAGTGTATGTAAATTCGATGTTATTCAAAAGTTAATATATGTCAGTTTGTGATTTTTTCCGTTTATGAACACTTCTTTGTCTTCATTTGTGTTCATGAACACTTGTTTGTGTTCATTAATGTCCGTTTGTGTTCGTGTGCGTTCATGAACAAAATTAACAAACGAACACGAACATAAGTGTTTTCTTAACAAACGAACATGAACAGAAAATCTCGTTCGGTAAGTGTTCATGAACTGTTCGTGAACACATAATTTTCTTAACAAACGAACACGAACAAGGCCTTGTTCGTGTTCGTTAGATTCGTTTGCCGTTCGTGTTCGTTCGGTTCGTTTGCAGCCCTAGGGTCAGGGCTCAATTCACTCACACAATGAAGTGTTGTTACATGGATCTAAGAGGTGCACATTAGAGGCTATTCAACAAAAAAATATTCTATACGATGTTTATATAAAAAAACAAATATAGCTTTACGATGCATTATTTTTATATACATCTATATATATAATAAAAGAAAGCCATTTTGATGACATGACATTTAAGGAGGCATTCTCCCCTTTGAGTGTGCCACGTGTCATCCTATGTGTCACTTAGTATATAAGTTTTAAAAAATATTAAAGAAAACATCACAGGAAACCCTCGACTCTCTTATTCTCTTCTCCTTCAAACCCTACCTAACTCTTTCTTTCATCTTATAACAACAGATCTTCGATTTGACTGTACATTCCTTCTATAATCTAAGTTTCACCGGAATTATCAGGTATATGTTTTGCGATTGTGTACTTCATTATTATCCTATCCCTTGAAGAAACGAGGTCAAAACATAAACATAAAGCAAAACGTGCTGCCAATTAACAACGCATCTGAACACCCTATAACAACACTTCTTCTGTTCTGTTTTTCGTAATTGTCTGTATCTGCTTCCAGCTTCATCGTACTACTCATTACCCAAAACATGTCTGATTCATACTGGAAATACACCGCCAATGACGGCAGACAGCAACAGCAGCAGCCGCCACTCATCGGAAAACGCCCACGTTCCGATTACGGTACCACTCTCTCTTTGTAAGGTCTTATGGAGGAGAAACAAGGGATCAAAGGGCATGTTAGAGTTTCCAACAAACAAGATACTATTGGTAAGATTATCATTGTTAAATGGTTGTTTCAAGGTTTAGGCTTTAGATTATTAGGCGAAGTGTGATTATTATTAATATTATTATTTTTATTATTATTATTGTTGTTGTTGTTGTTAAGTTTATTAATTGAAAGGAGGTCATTGGGTGTGAATGAAGAGTAATAAACACAATGTTTAAGTTAAACGAGTAATATTGTTGTCGTCGATTCATAGAGGGTCCTTTTACCTGAATTAGGTGTGATGTATTTGAGGTCTCATAATCCACTATTTGAATCCGAATTAGGTGTGATTTTTTAAAGATTTAGCACAACCACTCACTTAGGGATTATTAAAACACCCACTACGCATTGATGGTATTGAGGTTGGACATTCTTTACAATTTGGTATCTTTCTAGGAACGTGATGTATTACTTGACGCAATCACTCACTTAGGGACCCAATGCTCTTGATTAGATTTGTCTTGCCCATTCTTAAGCAGTAGAACATGAATGGCTTTAGTACCATTTGTGAATTGTAACATTTGACCACCCCAAATACCAACCAATATCAAGGGCTTATGTATTTGTTTTTTCTCTTACCTCAATGGATACTTCTTAAGGTGACCCACACTGAAATTTCTCCTACCTAGGCATGTTTAATTGTGGAGTTATTCTCTCACCCACAACCAAAATGCCTGAAGCACTTCGATATATGATTGAGAAAAGCTATGAAGTGGTGAAATATTGGATTGTGTTAAACGAAATTATGTTACTAACTAACTGTTGTTCTTGCAAAGATGGTCGATTGTTGACTTATTATAGAAATTTATCTACATCGAAGACCTTGCTGTTGACAGGCTAACTATAGTACCCAGGTTCATCTTTATTTAAATTTTAAACTGCAGGTATCGGTTTGGACAAGCCGAATGCATGGCATTTGATACAACACAGTTCGATGGTATTCTGAAAAAATTAAAAGTGGTAAGTGGCTAAGCTCTTCACTTATGTTTGTTTTTTTTCCTTGGCTTTAACAAAATCCCAATCTTCAACAACAAGCAACAGTCATTGAACAAGATGTAGAGACTGATTGTGGCTTCTTTTTTATTATATTGATGTTGGTGGTCATAGTGGTGGGAATTTGAGTCTTCTAATGACGACACGATGGAACCGGCAATGTGGCCTTATCTACTTTGAAACACAGGCCACCAAGTGATTTTGAAAGAAACAATAGGATGCTTCAAGTATATTTTATTTTTTATATACTATTATACTTTTGTTAGTGTCATGTTAATTTTGTTGAATACTTTTGCCATTGCTATAATGTATCTATAAGTTCATCTTTGTTGACAGGTGTACATGGAGTTTAGTTAAATTTTCATGTCATTATGTTAAAGCTGGAGTGGTAATGCTCTCTTTTTCTCTAATATTCTTATATAATTAACAATCTTGGTTTGAAATCGGATTAATGTCGTAGTCTATTTCAGTCTAAATCGGATTATTGTCTTTGTCTATTTCATTCTAATTTGCAGTAGCCAGGAAGAGAAACAAGGGAATATAGCATCATTGGTGTGATGCGTGTACTGCTCAACGCCATTTCACTCTAATTAAAATAAATCTACATGTTTCATATTAGTGTATTTTGTATATTTTGCATAGCCACATGCTGATAAATGTTAAAAGGCTGTGGCATTTGGTATAGCCAGGAGTTCCATTCACTCCAGTGAAGGTCAAATCCCTAGAAATGAGGGTGTATGTTCCTGTCCTACTTCCCTTCTTTGCGTCTTTAAATTGTTTAATACTTCCCGTCTTTAGCTTTCCTTTTTTTTTTTAATTTTGGTTTCATATGTTTAGTATTCTTGCTGTGGAGATAGAGACATGTGAGAGCAACATGAGTTTTGGTCTAGTGATGATGCTCAGATTGGGCTACTCAAGCCGAAAAATTGGCCACAGTTGACTCACGATGCTATTCCAGTGATGTTGTGGCAGCCAAAGCGAGTTTTTTGACGGGTAAGGTTATCCAGATTTGCTTTTTCGGTCATAACCGTTTCTGAGGGTATTTGTGTCCCTAAAATTTTAATCAATTCTTTTATTTTAATACTTCATACAACGATGTTTTGGGGATTCGCAGATTAATTTTTATCTGAAGAGAATGAATGTTTTAGAAGTTCACTTCATTCCATTAAGTTGCCTCCAATCTGCATCTTCTAATGGTGGCGTTCGAGCTTGAAACGGTGTTTCCGCCTCTTCCTCTCTTTCATTGTAGTTAGTATTATCCTTTCTTATGATTATATTACACCGTTTCCTTGATTATTTGCGATCTGTAAAACTTGAATATTCGAATGAGAAGA